>BQNB010037899.1:19459-36241 GCA_026074375.1 Tanacetum coccineum | reverse complement strand
GATTATGTGCGACAATAAAGGCTCCATCGACTTAAGTAGAAACCCCGTACAACACTCTAGGACTAAACATATAGAAATAAGTCACCTCTTTCTTTACGACAACATCCAAGAGGGCAGAGAAAGTTGCATCAGAAGATAATATAGCTAATATATTAACTAAACCTTTAAAGCGTAAAGTATCTAACTATTTCAGATTAGGATTAGGAATGATGGAACTCATCATGGATAGTGATCCTCTATCCTCCCAAAAATAATCATAAGCAAAAACTAAAATGAAGTAATTAATCATTATTCAAAATATGTTAGTTCTCATTAAAGTTCCAATTACAACTCTTCGATTATCAACATAATCGAGATTAGAATTTTACTAGATAATGAAAATATCAATAAAATGACCATAGGTATATTCAAAGTCTACATGTATGGTTATTACATGAAATTATGAAATCGATTGAAAAATACGAAAAGAACAATCATCGAATTGCAATTCATACTTGTATTGACGAAGTCTTGTTGAGTCTAAAATGTTCATAATGCTTGTGTTATCAGCAATGTTAATGATTTTTAAGCTAACTTCACATAAGTTATCATATTCTATTTTCATACTATCATCATCCAGAGAAGAAGCATTATCGCTATAATAAGAGGAGTTAAGAGTTACCTCATTTGACGATTAAGCCATGAGACAAGTTTTATCATTTGTTTTATCCTCGGCGCTATTTTTTCTATCACTCCAAAAACCTCCATTGAAGGCCTTTTGAACTTTGTTACGTGGTGGTTTTGGTCAATCGCCTATGAGATGATTTGTATCACCACATCTAAAACATTTCCTATCACTCTTTCCTTTCTTTTCATCCCTTTGTCGGAATGACTTATTTTCTTCTCTTGGTTGCCTAACAAATTTACCCTTTCTTCTAAAGAACTTTTTAAAGTTCCTTACGGCAATTGCATATTCTTCGTCATCACTTCCGGATGTCAAAGTTTCATCATCACTAGACTCTTTCTTAGCTTTTAAGGCAATGGATTTAATCCTTTCCTTTTTGCCTCTATAAATTTTGGAATCTTTTTCCATGATAACTTCATGTACTTTTAGATTGCCGATAAGCTCGTCTAGAGCTAATGATGACAAATCTTTCGATTCTTCAATCCCCGTGACCTTTCTCTCCATTTAGGATGTAGAGCCCTAAGAAACTTCCTAACATAGTTCTTGCTAGAGAAACCTTCATCAAGAGCTTTAAGACTAGTAATAATAATGTTAAATCTAGCAAAACTGCTATCAATAGTTTCTTCTTCAAGGATAGTAAATTGTTCATATTGTTGAACAAGAAGATCAATTTTTGTTATCCTTCACTTGGCTATTACCTTGATGTGTGATTAACAACGATTGCCAAATATCTTTAGCCTTTTTAGACATAAAAATTCTTTCATATTCTTTCTTAGGTAAAGCATTATAAAGAACCATTTTAGCATCGTTATTTTTAGCAAGTTTTCTTTTAAGATCATCGTCTTGATGTTCAAAAGGAATAGTTTCTAAAATTTAGGTTTCTTTGTTTCTAGAAACTGGTAGAAAATCATCATTCAAGATAATATGCCAAAGATTTAAATCTTTTGCTTTCACATAAGTTTCAAATCTATTTTTCCAATAAATAAAATGATCACTTTCGAAAAGTGATGGTCTTTGCATAGATTGTCTTCTATATATTTATAGTGAACCCATAGATCGATTCAAGTTTTAATGTATAAAATACGTTAAAGATCTTGGGTGACCCTGGCTTTTTGATACCAATTAGTGGAAAACTAGAAGTTGAGGTGAGGGCTGAGAATAGTTTTTACCTTTTTTAAAAATAAAACTTAGATTGTCGACTTATGTGAATTCAAGAGATATACAACAAGTGTATATGATAGTGATGCAATAAATAAATATCTAATCTATACTATATAAACAAGTAGAGATAGGAAATGTCAAACCTATTGATCCTAATTGAATAGATCTTACTTAGCCTGTTTATAAGGTTTAGTAATCCTGGATAAATCCAAAACTACTATGATAGAAACCTTGTGTGATATATCAAAGTCTATGCGGAATCTAGACTTTGATCAATAAGAAGAATAACAATAAAACAGTAATGAATTGAATACACACAAAGATAACCAAACTATCAGCCTCAATATAAAACGAACACCCTTAATGGTGTTAGGGTTACAGAAAACCTTGAAGCTATAAACTATGAATTCTATGTAACTAATATCGAATGTATATGAATTGTGTATCTAACTCTATATCCTAGGTCCTCTTTTTATACACCAAGGAGTGCTAGTCGGTTTATAATATATTCCAAATCTATAGATTATTCTCAAAGATCTATCCCATAAATAACTCATACTTATCACATAAGTAATCTTGATCTTTAAGTAATCTTTATCCTTCTGACAGCATTAATTCTTCCAGCAGTTGTAATCTTTTCAGTAGCATTAACTTTGTATGAGCAGCATTAATTCTTCCAGCAGTTGTACATAATAACTAATAAGTTTTTCTCACATATAAAATATACAACAATACCAAAGAAACAAGTAAATTCATTATTCTAAATGATCTCACACTTAAGACTAGTCTTAGTCTTAATAAAACACATTAGGAAAATATTTATTTCTTTTCTTTTAAAAGATGGTTAGTGAGGGTCAAGAAAGATTTCGGATATATATCAATTCATTAGTCAAATTATGATTGATATTATCTTTCGAATCTGATTGTCAAGTTCTTTTGAGTTTGGATATGAAATCAGATTCATTGTTTGTCTAGCTTTAAGATTATATCAAAACCATAACAAAAGATATTATCTTGAATCTACATACTCAATCACACAAGGTTGATATAAAAATAATGTTATCCCTTTCAAAGACGAAAAGAATATACATTGGTTCATAACTCACACTTGTGATAATGATGTTATATTGAGTCTACATGTCCAATGGGTATGTTCCTATTAGTAATAATAACATCTTTAAAATACACGTCAAGGTAGGATTGATGACTTGGATATTTCGTCTGAGATATTCAAGTAATTTACCTTGCAATGCATTTGGTAAAGTTGTCATTTTCGAAAAACCAAACACGAGCAAATACACAATATATGTAACTTTGCTCATACAATTCAAAAGCATGAATCAAGACTCAAATCCACTTTTTGTTATAACATTTTCTCTTTATACCAAATAAGCATAACATTATTTTTAACGAAGTATTTAAAATGAGAACAATTCAATTATCTAAGATTAAGATTAAGAATTATGGAACATATTCTGTTGGGAATTAAACTTATCACACTTAGAACTACCAAGCTTAGTTAGTACTGCCAGAGTTGAAGTTAGTACTGCTAGAGTAAGTTAGTACTGCCAGTACTAACTTAACACTGCTGAAAGAGTTAACACTGCTGCATAAAGATAAAGACTTGCTGAAGAGATAAAGACGTGTGATATGATTTGTATTAGTTTATTTAGTGTATATCTTATATAGTTAGAAGATATGCTGATATCTTGTAGAATTATAGAAGATTTGTATTTATCTTGTAAAGGACTCCTTGGTGTATAAAAGGAGATCCTAGGTTTTGGTTTTAGCAGATCACATCATAGATACATCTATAGCTTCAAGGTTGTAAACCCTAGTACTACACAGAGTACTCGTATTATTCATCATAATAATATTAGAGCTTTTTGGTTATATCATTGTTCATACTTTGTTCATTCAAGTTCACTGTTACATTAATATTCTTCTAAGTATTAAAGAGTAGATTCCGCATACTCTTTAGTATTAACAAAGTTTCTACCAGTTGTCTTGAATCTATTCAATACAACTAACCCTTTTACAAGGTTAATAAGATCTAAGTTGGGATCAACAAGTGGTATCAGAGCCTTGTGTTCTGAAACTTTATTCTAGAAGAAACTAATAAGAAGAACTCTTTACCCACAAAGAAGAGATGGATCTAGAGTATGCACAAAGCATTACTACTGCAAAGTTGCCAATTCTCAAACAGGGTGAATATGACATGTGGAGGCTAAGAATTGAGCAATACTTTCAAGTTCAAGACTATGCTCTATGGGATGTCATAGAGAATGGAAACTCATTCAAGCCTATAGCTGGAACCACACAAAACGTTGATGGTACCTCAACTTCTCAAATACGAGGTCCTGTCACTAGTGAAGAAAAGGTTCAAAAGAAGAATAATGTGAATGCTAGGAGCATGTTACTGATGGCACTTCCTAATGAACATCTAATGACTTTTAATCAGTACAAGGATGTTCAGACTTTGTTTGCTGCAATACAAACCAGATTTAGTGGTAATGATGCCACAAAGAAGACACAGAAGATTCTTCTGAAGCAAATGTATGAGAACTTTAGTGCTCCAAGCACAGAGTCTCTTGACTCTATTTTTAACAGGCTTCAGAAGATTGTGACTCAGTTGGCTATCTTGGGAGAAAATATTACACAAGAAGATCTGAATCTAAAATTCTTAAGAAGTCTCCCTTCTTGGTGGAATACTTATGTTGTGGTCTAGAGGAATAAGCCTGATCTAGACACAATGAGCTTTGATGATCTCTACAACAATTTCAAGATTGTTGAACAAGAGGTTAAGGGAACTGCAAACTCAAGCTCAAGCTCAAGTTCTTAAAACATGGCTTTTGTGTCATCTCCTAGCAGTACTAATGAACTTAATACTGCTTATGGAGTTAATACTGCCAATACTCAAGGTAGTCCTGCTAGCACTCAAGTTAGCGCTGCTAGTACTCAAGTTAGTACTGCTAACTTAAGTGATGCCACTATTTATGCGTTTTGGCTACTCAATCAAATAAGTCTCAGCTTGTACATGAAGACCTTAAACAAATCCATGAAGATGACTTAAAAGAGATCGATTTGAAGTGGCAGTTAGCATTGCTAAGCATGAGGACAAGAAGGTTTTTCTAGAAAACTAGAAGAAAGATCACAATCAATGGGAGTGACACAACTAGATTTGACAAGTCCAAGGTAGAGTGTTTCAACTGTCATAAGATGGGACACTTTGCCAGGGAATGCAGATGAGCTAGGAACCAAGATACCAGAAATAGGAATCAAGACAGCTCTAGAAGGACTGTGAATATGGAAGACACTTCTTCCAAAGCAATGTTGGCTATTGATAGAGCTGGTTTTGACTGGAGCTATATGGCAGATGATCAAGTCCCTACAAACATGGCTCTTATGGCTTTTTCAGACTCTGACGTATATACTGATAAAACATGTTCTAGAACTTGTCTAAAAAGCTTTGAAACTCTTAAAACTCAACTTGATGATTTAAGAATAGAGTTTAACAAATCTGAGTTTAATCTAGCTAATTATAAAAGAGGGTTAGCATCTGTGGAAGAACAACTTGTCTTTTATAAAAAGAATGAGGTTATTTTTAGTGATCAAATTGCTGTTCTAAAAAGGGATATCTCATATAAAGACTCAGAAATTAGTGAGCTTAAAAGTGAGGTAGAAAAGCTTAAGCAAGACAAAGAAAAAGCAATCAACTTAAAATTGATAAATATGATAATGCTTCTAAGAGTCTAGAAAAATTGATATAGAGTCAGATAATTGATAACAGTAGAAAGGGTTTGTAAGCTATAATGATGTTCCACCTCCACCTACAAGGTTATTTTTACCCCCAACACTTAATTTGTCCAACTCTGGTCTAGAGGAGTTTCAAAAGCCTGAGTTTGAAGGATATAGTCCTAAGTTTAGTAAGAGTGATAGTGTAGATACTGCTAATAAGGTTAGGGAATCTTCTGATGCCTCATTGGATGAGGAGTTGGTGTCAGATGATAAGTCAGAGAAGAAAACTGTTTTTTTCCTACTAAGATAGAATTTGTTAAAGCAAACAACAAGAAAAACCAGTTAGGAAACCAGTTAAGTATGCTGAAATGTATAGGTCACAATCTCCTAGGGGAAATCAAATAAATTGGAATAATCAGAAGTCCCAACAGCTAAGAAGTGACTTTGTGATGTATAATAAAGCTTGTTTTGTTTGTGGAAGTTTTGACCATGTGCAGGCTCACTACAATTACCATCAAAGGAAAAAGGTGGTATCTGAGAATAATTATACAAAGGTGCATTACAATTATTTTGCTAAAAAGTCTTACCCTAGTGCCCACAGGAACATGGTTCCAAGAGCAGTTTTAATGAAAACTGGCCTAAGACCACTTAATACTGTTAGGCCTGTTTCTACTGCTCATCCTAAAACTACAGTTTATAGTGCTAGACCAACGTCACATTTTTCTTAATTAGCACAATCAACTGTAAGGAGGTCCTATCAAACAAGAACAACATTAACCAACCCAAATTTTAGACACAAAGTTAATACTGCTAAGGGAAAATTTGATACTGCTAGGCTAAAAGCAGTTAATACTTGTAGGCCAAATTTAGCAGTTGTTAATGCTGTCAGGGAAAATCAGGCTAATGTTGTTAAGGCCTCAGCATGTTAAGTTTGGAGACCTACCAAACTTGACAGTGCATCAATTACTTTTAAGAGACATAATTATGTTGATGCACAAGGCAGATCCAAGTCAATAATGGCTTAGGTCCCCAAAGGAAACTAATTTCCTTATTTTTATGTGCAGGATCATCCACAAAAAGAAGAACAAGGATATTTTAATAGTGGATGCTCTAGGTACATGATAGGCAACTTGTTCTATCTGTCAGACTTCAAAAAATTTGATAGAGGATATGTTACCTTTGGGGGATGAGCCAGAGGAGGCGAAATTACTCGTAAGGAACTCTTAAATATGGTAAGCTTGATTTTGAAGATGTGTACTTTGTTAAGGAGTTACAGTTTAATCTTTTTAGTGTCTCATAGATGTGTGACAAAAAGAACAGTGTTCTTTTTACTAACACTGCATGTTTTGTTCTGTCTCCTGATTTTAAGTTACCTGATGGAAGTCAGGTTTTACTTAAGGTTCCTAGAAAGAACAACATGTATAGTGTTGATATAAAGAACATTGTTCCTAAAGAGAACTTAACATGTCTTGTTGCAAAGGCCACACTTGATGAATCATTGCTATGGCATAGGAGGCTTGGTCATGTAAACTTTAAAACTATTAATAAACTTGTTAAGGACAACCTTGTGAGAGGTTTGCCTACAAAACATTTTGAAAATGACCAAACTTGTATTGCTTGCCTTAAGGGAAAGCAACACAAAGCCTTATGTGAGTCTAAGGTTCAGAACTCTATTACTCAGCCTTTATTCATGTTGTATATGGACTTGTTTGGTCTAACTTTTGTGAGCAGCTTAATGAATAAGAAGTATTGTCTTGTTGTTACTGATGATTATAGCAGATTTACTTGGGTTTTCTTTTTAGCAACTAAGGATGAAACTAGTGGTATCCTTAAGAGCTTTATAACTGAAATAGAAAATCTGGTTGATAGGAAAGTAAAAATAATCAGATGTGACAATGGAACAGAGTTTAAGAATAGAGTTATGAGTGAGTTTTGTGAAAAGAAAGGCATTAAGAGGGAATATAGTATAGCTAGAACTCCTCAGCAAAATGGTATTGCTAAAAGGAGAAATAGGACACTAATTGAGGCAGCTAGAACTATGTTAGCAGACTCTAAGTTACCTACTACATTTTGGGCTAAAGCAGTTAACACTGCTTGCTATGTACATAATAGGGTATTAATTGACAAGCCTCATAACAAGACTCCTTATGAACTATTTAGAGGTAGAACCCCTGCTCTAGACTTCATGAGACCATTTGGGTGTCATGTTATCATTCTTAATACCTTAGACTATTTGGGTAAGTTTGATGGCAAGTCAGATGATGAATTCTTTATTGGTTACTCACTAAATAGTAAGGCTTTTAGGATATACAACACTAGAACCAGGAAAGTAGAAGAAAACTTGCACATTAGGTTCTTGAAGGATAAGCCTATTGTGGCAGGCGATGGACCAAAGTGGCTGTTTGATATTGATGTTCTAACAAAATCCATGAATTATGTACCAGTTGTTATAGGTATAAACTCTAATGATTTTGTAGGCACAGAAGAATGTATTAGTGCAGGTCATTCTAGTAAGGAGACAGGATCTAGCCAAGACTACATTGTGATGCTACTATGAAATGATGGTTCCCTATTTGATTCTTCTTCAAAGAATGTTAGTGATGCTGAACCACAACCTTCTAGTGATATTGGAAAGAAGGATGAGGATGATATAAGGAAAGAAAGTGGTATTGATGATCAAGACAAGCCTGAAAACAGTCCTTAAGAGATTAATACTGCTGAGCCATGTATTAATGCTGAACAAGACATGATTTCTTTGGGACATAATCTTACATTTGAAGCCATACATGATGATCTCTCTAGGTATGAAACAGAAGTGGATATGAGCAACATTACTAACACATATCCAGTTTCTTCTACTCCTAATACAAGAATCCATAAAGATCATTCACTTGCTTAAGTGATTGGTGATATACAATCTGGTGTATTGACAAGGGGAATGACAAAGTCTACAAATGAACAAGGGTTTATAAGTGTTGTTTATGAAGGGAAAACTTATGAAGACCTTCATACTTGTCTGTTTGCTTATTTCCTATCCCAGGAAGAGCCCAAAAAGGTTACCAAAGCTTTAAGTGATCCAGATTGGGTAGAAGCAATGTAAGAAGAGCTTCTACAGTTTAAGCTACAAAAGGTTTGGATACTAGTAGATTTGCCTAAGGGTAAAAGGGCTATTGGTACAAAATGTATTTTTAGAAACAAGAAAGATAAGAGAGGCATAGTCATCAGGAACAAAGTAAGGCTGGTTACACATGGACATACTCAAGAAGAAGGCATAGACTATGATGAAGTTTTTGCCCCCGTAGCAATAATTGAGGCAATAAGGTTGTTCTTGGCTTTTGCTTCATTTATAATATTTATGGTGTATCAGATGGATGTGAAGAGTGATTTCCTTTATGGTCAGAATGAAGAGGAGGTATATGTGTGTCAACCTACAAGGTTTGAAGATCCTGACTATCTAGACAAAGTCTACAAGGTGGTGAAAGTACTTTATGGTTTGCATCAAGCTCCAAAAGCATGGTATGAAACCTTGGCCAAGTACTTATTGGACAATGGGTTTCACAGAGGAAAGATAGATCAGACCTTGTTTATCAAAGAGCACAAAAAGGATATTTTACTTATACAGGTCTATGTTGATGACATTATCTTTAGCTCTACAAAGAAGGAGTTATGTGTAAAGCAAAAAGAAGATGGGATATTTATCAGCCAGGATAAATATGTAGCTAAGATATTAAGGAAGTTTAGCTTTACAGATGTCAGGACAGCTAGCACCCCAATGGATACAGAAAAGTCTTTACTTAAGGACTCAGATGGTGATGATGTTGATGTTCATCTTTATAGGTCAATGATTGGATCATTGATGTATCTTACATCATCCAGGCCAGATATTATGTTTGCAGTATGTGCATGTGCCAAATTCCAAGTCATACCTAAGGTTTCACACTTACATGTAGTAAAAAGGATTTTTAGGTACCTCAAAGGCCAACCCAAATTGGGCCTTTGGTATCCTAGAGATTCTCCCTTTGATTTTGTGGCCTATTCTGATAGTGACTATACTGGAAGCTTAGATAAGAAATCAACAACAGGAAGTTGTCAGTTCCTAGGGTGCAGATTGATATCATGAAAGTGTAAGAAGCAAACTGTGGTTGCCACTTCCTCTACTGAAGCTAAATATGTGGCTGCTGCTAATTGTTGTGGACAAGTACTCTGGATTCAGAATGAAATGCTGGACTATGGGTATAATTTTATGCACACCATGGTTCATATTGATAATAACAGTACTATATGCATTGTTAAGAATCTTATTTTACACTCTAAAACAAAACACATAGAGATTAGACATCATTTTATAAGAGACTGCAATGATAAAAAGTTAATTCAAGTGGTTAAAATACACACAGATAACAATTTTACAGACTTACTTACAAAAGCTTTAGATGTTGGAAGGTTTCAGTACTTGGTTGCAAGTATTGGAATGTTAAACCCTTAAAGTTTTAATCTCTTTGTGTCTTTGTAAAATTTTATAAAGGATTAGTACTGTTAGTTGTGCCACTTGCTACTGCTAAGTATAACTAGTACTGCCAGTTATACTTAATACTGCTAGTGAAAACTGTTAGTCATAAATTAATACTGTTAAGCAGAAAATGCTTTGGATTGTGTTTTCTTGGTTTTGGACTAACACTTGCAGGATAAGCAAAGTTTTATGCTTGAATTTGATGATACAAATTGTGGAGTTTGTTAGAAGCATAGCTGTAAATTGTTAGGATGATTAACATCTGAAGTATTGTTTGAGGGGAGGCTGATTGTGTTGGTATGCAGTCAAGAATGGATGGAATGGAATGAAACATCTCTTTTTCTTGAAGGGGAAGGACAACCAATTAATCCCTAACATACATCCACCACTGATTCAACATCCAATCTTGAACCAATCACTGTTCCATCAATCTAAAATCCCTTACACACCTAGGAAAGCCAAAAAGGACCACTGAGATATCTCAGTCTAGTGGACCTATTCCCCTAGTTACAGATGAGAATGTCTCTAAGGAGTGGGAAGACATAATGGAAAGGGCTGCCACTACTGCTTCTAGCTTAGAAGCAGAGCAGGCAAGTGGTAACATCAATAGGACTCAATCCATGGCAACACTTAATGAGCCAAGTTCTGAGTGAACTGGTTCAGGTAGTGGTCTCAGGTGCTAAGATACCATATTGGGGGGGTGCAGATGCTCAAACTAGGTTTAAGACTGCATCTAAACAGTCCTATAACCCACTTCTCTCAAGAGTTAACACACTTAGAAGTGGGTAAGACAGCATGAAACTAATGGAATTGATGTAAATTTGTACAAAACTGTCTGCATTGGTGAGAAAAAGAAATGAGAGATATAGTGAGTTGAAAAACAAAAAGAGAGTTGTGTGTTATGTATAAAGAAACAGTGAATTGGTGAGAAAAAAGAATTGAGAGATAAAGTGAGAATAAAAACAGAAAGAGAGCTTGTGAGAATCAAAATTGATGATGGAAATGCTTCGTGGAATGAAATTAGAGTTGATACTGCTAGGCATACACTTACTACTGTCAGTGTTAAGTTAGTACTGCTAGGCATATCTTACTACTGTTGGGTAAAGTTAATACGGTTGGGCTTAAAGTTAGTAATGTTAGGCTAAACTTAGTACTGCTAGGTTACCGTTAGTACTGTTTGGAGCATAACAGAATTTCCTTAATAAAATATAGCCGTTGAGATATTTCCGCCAACTACTTCGCTCATAGGTTTTAATAAATTTGATACTTCTTTATCTTTCTTTCACTCTTAAGATTTTTCAAGATAAGAATCAATTTTATTCAGTCGGTCCAATCAAAACCTTATATAATCTCAATTAACTTTCCCAAACTCACATACTCTCATAAACGAACGAAACCCGGACCATTAATCAAATTTCTCTCAATCAAATGGCGAATTTGAAATTCTGTGATACTCATAACATGGTTCCCTACCTCAAGAAACTAGAAGGAAGTGAAGGCTTCCACCAAATAGTGGATTTTCTCAATACAAGTCACATTAGATAAGCTCTTACTGAAATCCTACTATCTATGATTCTCTCATCAAACAGTTTTGGCAAACTGCTACTGCACGCACACTTGAGAATAGAGCCATGGAAATCACTGCTATAATAGATGGGAGGATTAAGACTGTTACTGAAGCATCTATTAGAAGACATCTAAAGTTAGAAGACTCTGATGGTATTAGTGATTTGCCTAATACAGAAATTTTTGAACAACTTGCTCTCATGGGGTATGTGTCCAATTCTGACAAACTAACTTTTCAAAAAAGACATTTCTCCCCTCAATGGAAATTTCTCATTCATACCATCCTGCATTGTCTAAGTCCTAAGAAAACTGCTTGGGAACAATTTAGTAGCAATATAGCAACTGCTATTATTTGCTTGGCTACAAACAGGACTTTTAATTCTTCTAAAATGATTTTTGATGGTATGATGAAAAACTTGGATAGTAAGACTAAGTTTTTAATGTATCCAATATTTATACAAATCTTTTTGAATAAGCACAAAAGACTGCTTCTACCATACATAAGAACTTATATTGTTCCTACCCTTACTTAAAAACTTTTTCGCAATATGAGAAAAAGAGCGGCTTTAAGGGTTAAACGGGTCGAGACAAACCATTGTTTCCAACAATGCTTGTTCAAGGCCCAATTTCTCAAGGTGAAGGATCAACAGTCCCAGTTGAGTCCCATCACACACCTACCAGTGCTCTATCCACCTCATAACCACCAAGTTCACCACCATCTATGCAAACAACCCATGTTGCATAAGAGGCTGCTACCATGCCCTATGATTCACCTCTCCAAAGAGTTTACACACTTGGAAGTGGTGAGGGTAGTATGATACTTTATGAATTGACGGTTCTTTGTTCCACATTATCCAAGAAAGTGGAGAGTTTGGAATCAGACTTGAAGCAGACCAAACTGACATATGGTGCTGCTTACACTAAGCTCATCATGAAGGTGAAGAAGTTGGAGAACAAAGTTAAGTCAAGCAAAGCTAGAAGAAGGGCCAGACTTGTTGTTTCAGAAGATGAAGATGATTTGGAGGATCCTTCCAAACATAGGAGGAAGATTACTTAGATTGATGAAGATGAGGGAATTACTCTGGTATAGATGGGTGCACAGACTCAGGGGAGGCATGGACATGAAATGGAATCTGATTTTGACTTTACCACTGCTGAAGATGTTAGTACTGCTAATGTACCAGTTACTATTACTGGTGCAGAAGTTAGTACTGCCAGACCTGAAGTTAAAACTGCTAGAGTTTCTGCTGTTGATGTTTCAGATGATATTACTTTGGCTGAGACCTTGATGGAAATCAGAAGGAGTGCTACAAAACCATAGAAGGTGAAGGGAATTGTCTTTAAAGAAGTAAGTGAATCAACAACAACAACATTAAGATAACCTCAACCTTAAATTTCAGCAAAAGACAAGGGAAAAGCCATAATGATTGAACCAGAGAAGCCATCAAAGAAGAAGGACCAGATTCAGTTTGTTGAAGAATTGGCTCTCATACTCCACGCTGAAGAACAAGAAGAATTGGAAAGAATGCAAAGAGAGAGAACTCCACAAGAAGAAGCTAGCAGAGCAGCCATTAATGAAGAACTAGATAGCATTCAAGCTATGATTAAAGCTGATGAGCAATTAGCTGCAAGACTCTAAACTGAGGAACAAGAACTATTCTCTATTGAAGAAAAATCAAGATTGTTAGTAGAGATGATAGCAGAAAGGAAAAAGTTCTTTGTAGCACAGAGAGCAGCAGATCAAAGGAGTAAACCACCTACCAAAGCTCAGACGAGGAATAAAATATGTACATACCTGAAGAATATGGATGGATACAAACACAATCAGCTGAAAGGAAAGAGTTATAAAGAAATTCAGAAGCTCTTTGACAAAACATACAAACAGGTAAACTCATTTTACCTATGGATTCAGATGATAAAGAAAAAGGTAGTGAAAAGAAAGCTGGAGGCAGTAGAAAGAAAATAGTTGCTAGGAAAAAAGCAGGTGAAAAACAAAGTAAAAAAAGTGCTAAAAGACAAAAGATGGAGGATGATGCTGAGAAGGAAGAGCTTAAAGAATATTTGAAGATAGTTTCTGAAGATGAAGTTGTTGTCAATGTTGAGTCATTAGCCACAAAATATCCAATAGTTGACTGGAAGACATATATTCTAGCAGAAGACAATATGTATTATGAAATCATTAGGGCTGATGGGAGCACTAAATATTACAAGATCTTTACTGCAATGCTTGATGATTTTGACTGACAAGATGTGTTGGAGCTATACAGATTGGTAAAGGAAAGATTTAAGACTACAAGTCCAAAAGGGTATGACAGACTACTTTGGAGAGATCTCATAACCTTATTTGAACCAAGTAAGGAAAATGAGATCTGGAAAGCTCAACAAGACTACACATTGATAAGTTAGAGTTTCTCAAACAAGACGTTCCACATTGATCTAAGTTAGAGTTTATAATATTTAGATGGAGTTCATGTATTAATGAAGGAGATAAATGGTAGTTACTAATTCACATGCCTGGTGAAAAAGAAAATATCCTCTTACACAAGAAATGCTCTCAGAATGATAAGTGGAAGACTTGAAGCTTGAACAGGAAAGCGAAATGTGCGTTTGTGGAGAAGCTTCTCAAGAAATTATACAAGGATCACAGATTGGAGAAGCTAGACAGGTGATTGGAAGAATCCTCTCAGAAAGGTTTAATTCAAGAAACTTGATGATTTGGAGGTAAATCACAAGTTTAAGGCAGGATTGTTGGGAATTAAACTTATCACACTTAGTACTGCCAAGCTTAGTTAGTACTGCCAGAGTTAAAGGTAGTACTGCTAGAGTAAGTTAGTATCGCCAGTACTAACTTAACACTGCTGAAAGAGTTAACACTGCTGCATAAAGATACAGACTTGTTGAAGAGATAAAGACGTGTGATATGATTTGTATTAGTTTATTTAGTGTATATCTTATATAGTTAGAAGATATGCTGAAATCTTGTAGAATTATAGAAGATTTGTAGTTATCTTGTAAAGGACTCCTTGGTGTATAAAAGGAGATCCTAAGTTTTGGTTTTAGCAGATCACATCATAGATACATCTATAGCTTCAAGGTTGTAAACCCTAGTACTACACAGAGTACTCGTATTATTCATCATAATAATATTGGAGGTTTTTGGTTATATCATTGTTCATTCAAGTTCACTATTACATTAATATTCTTCTAAGTATTAAAGAGTAGATTCCGCATACTCTTTAGTATTAACAAAGTTTCTACCAGTTGTCTTGAATCTATTCAATACAACTAACCCTTTTACAAGGTTAATAAGATCTAAGTTGGGATCAACATATTCTATAAACCATTATTTTTCTTTCTTTCTATAAGTGATCGTAAGTGGACTTCGAATATAAAGATGATTATTATTCAAACGATAATTAATCTCATTATTCTATCCAATTACAAATGTTCAAAATATGAACATGTAGTCGAGATTAGAATTTATCTAGATAACCAAAATATCAATAAAACGACCATAGATATTTTTTGAGTCTACGTGTTCAACTATTTTTAGTTATTACATGAAATTACGAAATCGATCATAAGACGAAAAGAGTAATCATCGAATTGCAATTCATACTTGTATTGACGATGCTTTGTTACGTCAAAATGTTCATAAAGATTGTGTTATTAGCAATGGTGAAAAATATGCTAAAATCAAACACACAAAATACAAAACACTCCTAGAGATTGACATCATTAAATTCCATTAGAAATTCACGACAACTTCCACGTTACGCTCAAAACTTGGAGGTCGAATCCGAAAGTTCAAACCAAGAACCCTTATAACATATATAAGCTTCTCCTGTTACTAAAACGTTAACACCATCGCCCAAACAACAAGAAATCGTGTTAAGTCTGTTTTCAGAAAACTTTGCGACCTACAGGTCCTCCATATGGAGATCCGTCTTGATAGTAGATCTCCGTACATCAATTTGAATATATTCCTTTTTTAATTTTGTACTTGTCTAAGGTCTAACAAACATTTAACTAACCTTTAGTGCATCATAATTTTTATAATTGAATATTCATAATATCTATTAAGGTAAATAATCTTAATAAGATTACATTCAAAAAAAATATGCAAAGGTGCATTCTTAGAACGCTTTAATATATTATTCCACCTTGTTACACTTAATAATACTCCTAAGCCTAGAAGACTCAATCTTTTTAACTCACGACATCTTACGCTCTCTTATATAACCTCTAGATTTGTACATGTCATGTTAGGATTATAAAGAACCTAATTGAAACATATTATTGAGTTCATATTAGGCTAAGTTATTAGTGACAAGCAATGTTAATCTTTGCTACAGTTGTTAGTCAAACTTGGGAATCTACTTTATCAAAATGATAATACTACTAGAAATCTATTCACTTAGAAATTAAATATATTGCTTCTAGGAAGGAAGTTGGGTTCGTGGTATAACCCATAAAAATGGTCGTGTTTAGCCTCAAATTGAGCACCACTAGTGATAGTCTCATATTCATTCTCTAACTTGATTAGATGCCTCTTTCTAAATATGCCTAATGTTAGTTTACATTGATAAACTTTGTGTTTCATTAGGATTGCCTATTAGTCAAGTAGTAATTAGGATTGTCTTTAGTCGATCTAGACTACTTGCACCTCGCATATGTATTTTTGTAAATTCAAAATGTTAACTTGTTCTCGTGAAATATGATTATATTATCTTTATGCTATTTTGATACTCAATGATTACTTGCTTAATTGTTATATGCATAATTATTTAGACGATTTTGTTTTTGGTTAGCAATCCTGGTTTAATATCTTTAAGTTTATATTTATGATACGTGTTAATAAATGCTAAATGCTAACATGTTTTGTATGATATATATATGTGTGTGACGTAATCATTATTTTAAGTGAGATCTTATATGATCTACGTGTTTTTCTTGTGCACCCACACTATATCATTAGGTCCGTCTATCTAGATAATCATATAGACATCACATAGTATCTTTTACGTTAAGAGTATTTGTTAGAAACAAGAAAAGTCTCGGGCACTACCAATATATATTAGTCTAAGCCCGTAATAAGCTAATATGGCCCAAGGCCCATGGAAAGCCTTAGAAGGCCCATGGC
>BQNB010037899.1:0-17655 GCA_026074375.1 Tanacetum coccineum | reverse complement strand
CATTATTCCCCATTCGCACTTTTACTCCTTTTTTGTATCATGCCTAAGGACTTCTATACTATTTAATGGAATGTCCCTGGGTCTCCCCTCTGGTTCTGGCTGGATCATGGAACATATACCTAATCTTAACCACCTTATAACTCCATAAAATTAAATATATGGTCAATCTTTGGGTATCTCCATTCTTGCCATTAAAACCATTTTGAAAATAAACCGATCAAGGTATTTGTGATATAAATCAAAGCCTTTGTACCTTTATGTTTTCATATTGTGAAAATGCCCCATGCATATGTACATCGATTATTGAAAGTGTTTTGCACATACAAGGAAGAAGCCAGCAATTGAGTCCTTTTAGATCATGTTTATTAGTTGCATAGTTTTTAATCACATTTTCTCCCCTTATCCAAAATGTCAAAATCTTTTGATATTTGGGATATCAATTAATTAAAACTGTCGGAGAGAGAGATGTTGCTAATTAGCAAGCTTATTTGGAACATTTTAATGCTCCCCCTCAATTATTAAGGGAATGATATATGTTAAGTACATATTTTGAAAGATTTTAAATTTAATGAAAAATTCATGAAAAATTATACTTAACACATATATACTAATATCTGTACACTACATATTTAGATATTATACAAGATAAAATACGAGACAGGACCTGATATTATTAAACCAAGTATGAACTAGTCATACTGTCCTCTGCAACAGTCGTTTTGTCCGTCTTTGTTTTTCTTCCACCAACCAGCACTTCTAAACTCCTTAGAACCCGTCTTTTGAACAACTGATCATCAATCTTGTTTCGCATGATGCCTGTGCGTCTCTTATCCTTTACTGTCCACTCCCTCAAAGGCATGTCTTTGTTGTAAACAAACTTGAAGTTCAGTAGCCTTTTACGAAAAATTTTAAGAACAGATTGGAGAGTCCCGTCACAAAACTTGTGGATCTCATCAACACGCATCGCCCTTTTCTTCTTGCTTTTGTCTTTATAGATAACACCCGGTGGATCATACTTTGGAGTGTATGGTTCTTTGACTGAGATATGTGGACATGTTCTTTGAGGCTTTGTTAAGTTGAGATTTCTTTGGTAACTTTCAACACCTAGCTGAACGTCTTTAACTCTGTTCTTAACAATGATTCCTCGTGTGAACATTTTTAGAGCCGTAACGAAGTCCACAATCACACCACCTTCTAAGTTGAAGATCTTGTTTTGAGCAATCAGGAAAAGCATGTCTTCAATGTCATTAAGGTGTAAGTCCAAAAGATCACCTTTTTTAAACTTGTAAAGTTTCTGATTAGCTCGCCTTACAATAATTTCCTTCAAGTATTCATACCCTAATCTCTTTTCCACCAGAACACTAACAACACTCAGAATTCTCATAGTTGAGAAGACTTTGTGTTTAGACACCTTGTTGATCATAGCTCTATAAAACTGTTGACGTCGTGATCCCCAGTGAGATATTCCAAGAGCAACATCCTTGTAGCTGGTGTTTTAGTAATGGAGGAGTAATACGTTCTTTCTTTATTTCCTGCTTTTAAATATTCAAGATCATCATTAAAGAAGAATTCAATAGGAACTGTAAGTCGACCTTCTTTGTCTTGCAGGGGTAAAGGCATATCAACTAGGCTTTTGTAACCTTCAGGGTTTGCCTAGTCAAGTTGATCTGTCAAAGCACGATAGCATTCCTCCATATTATACTCCAGTTCAACACAGCCTTTGCGGGTACCTTTGAGTAGGTTGAACATTGGACCCACTAGGTCTGCTTTTGTGATCTAGTTTAGCTTAAAATGATTCATAGCAAATGCTGAAAAGTCAACGGGAGTACTCATCAACTCATCAAACGTGAGTGGAGGCTTCTTAGCTTGTATCATCTCATTGAACCACGACTGTTCTGGAGCATCATCAATAGTTTTGACTGTATTCCAGTTTGGATCAAGTGTCTCGGGCTTTGGAGATTTCTTGAACCAATCCTTCTTTAGAATCTTTGGATGAGCATCTGCTTGTGGCTCATCAGCATCATCAGCCACATTATCAAGGTTTGGCTCTTTAACATCCATTTGCATCACATGCTCATGTTCTTGGACTAATTTGTCTGCAGATATAGATTTACCAGTTTTGGAGGCAGTGGATGGAGTTTTACCTTTAGCAGATTCCTTATATTTTAAGGATTTCTTTAAAGGTTCAGCATCTTTTCCAGTTCTTCTCTTCTTCATCCCTTGGTTTGGTCCAGCAGAAGGGTCTTTATCTTGATCATCTCTACGGTCTCTTTTCTTGAGAACTTTATTAGGATTGTCACCTTCTTTTGTAGTGGCTTCATCAAGTAACATTGACCATGTTAGTGCATCATATAGCTCTTGATGTGTATCGTAAGTCAGATGAGATTGGCTTTTATGCATCTTAGCATAGAGTATATTCTTCAGTTTATACTTAGAAAGAGACTAGGTTGCTTTAATAGCAGATTGATCTGGAGAAAAGGATTGAGCAAAAGGGAGTGAAGTCTTCTCAAGTGCATCCTTTATTGCCTTTGGTAAAAACTTTGGCAGAAAGTTCTTAACTTCGTTGATAACATTAGCTTGTACAGACTCTTCAATAACATACTTGTAGTCCTTCTTCTCAGATAGTTCCTTTTTAAATTCTTCAGTGTGTGACTGAAGTACCTTCTTAAATGCATCTGGGAGACTTGATCCAAGATAGTCCTCGACTACTGATGGTACTTAGGATTTGAATGAAGCAAGAATAGATGTAGAATGATCAGCTTGTTTGAGTTCCTTGATAGCTTCTTCCAATTCAGTAAATCTTTGGACAATAGATTTTACTGCTTCAGAGTTGGGAACTTGAGTAGATGGAATTTTTGTAGCTGGTAGTGGAGGTGCTGGTGGTGTAGTTGGTGGTATTTGTGTTGGTTCAGGAATAACCGACACTTTGATAGCATGAAATGGTTCTTGCTAAATATGAGGAACATCTTGTTGGATTTGAATATCTAACAAGGAATTGATCTCTGCTTCACCATTTTCTGGAATGGTACCGATAAGAGATGCATTAGGAGAATTAATAAACTGATTACCAAAGTTAAAAGAAACCGAATGACTGGAGATGGATTAAAGCAGATTGATAACAACTTTTCTTTTTGTGTTGTTGAGACAGAAACTACTACTTGCTCATCCCCAACTTGATCACCTCCTTGTTGCTCTTCATCAGCATTTTGTTCTTCAACTTTTTTAGCATTTTCCTCTTCTTCTTCCTCAGCAATATTCATTTTTGCTACACCCTTTACCTAATCTTCAACATCAATGTCCGTCCTTACATTATCAGACTTTTTGATATCACTACTTGCATCATCTTCTTCATCATCATTCTCAGTTTCATCATCATCAGTGGACACCCACGGCATGTCTTCTAGGTTCTCTTATTTGTCATTAAATAGAAATGTCTCATCATCAGTGAAACCCCAATCTTCAAGATCATATTGAGCTTCACTTTTGTCTTTTGTCTCATCCGGAACCTCTGGTGAAGTACCAGATCCTTCTGTAACACCCCCAAACTGGGTCGCAGCGGAAAGTATGTCCGGGAGCGTTACTTCATAATACCATTGCACAAGACTTGAGAGAACGACCTCTAAATGTGTCGTTTGAAAAGAAATCTTGAAATGTCTAGACTCCAATGCACATCAAGTAAGCCAAGCGTCTAATTCACCTGAGAAAAACATGCTTAAAAGTGTCAACATAACGTTGGTGAGTTCATAGGTTTTTGTAAGTATAAATGTGTATAAAAAAACTATATATATATATAAACTTACTGTGTTACAAGTCCCGCCCATACAAGACTTGCAACGCATAAACTTAAATATATAGGTTTTCTTAAAATGCGTATAAACACAAACCACACAAATGCGTTCGTTAAAATGTTGGAATCCGAGTTTTGTAAAGCGTGAATGACCATTTTAATCCTTATAATAGTCATAAAAATGTAAGTGTAACAGTTGGAATCAAAGATGTGTATGCCTATTGTATCCTATACAATATTCACAAAAAGTTAAGTATAGTTGGACCAAAGCGTTTGTAAAGTATGCATGACCATTGTATCCAATACAATAGTCACCAAGTGTGATTATAATTTCACCCCTAAGTTCATGAAACTGTGACGTAGACTTATATTTATGCCACTTTATTCAAGGCACAGTAAGAGTTCATGATTATGTAGTTGTTGGTCCTGTAGACACCAATCAAATCGTGCTCTGATATGGTATAACGTTCGTTAGTCCAGTACAACTGAAAACTAGTGAGTGCTACTCACCCGAACGGGGATTGTCAATCCCAAATAGATCTATCTTATAACATTCACGCTTACCCTCCGAGTAATTAACAGTTCATGCAACTTAAGCTAATCCGTAATCATTTGAATCAAAGTAATGATGTTGCATCCATAAGTGAAAACAAGTATTGTATCCCTTACAATATGAAAATGAGTGTGTAAACGAGTTTGTAATCAACCATGTAAATGAGTTTATAAACGTTCATGTAACCGAGTTTGTAATCAATCATGTAAATGAGTTTGTAAACGTTCATGTAAACGAGTTTGTAATCAATCATGTAAATGAGTTTGTAAACGTTCATATAAACGAGTATGTAAATGAGTTATGAAATCAAGTATGTAAACAAGTATGTAAAAGAGACTGTAAATGAATAAGTAAACAAGTTGTAACGAGCATGTATTCTCCTATGAGATTTGTAAAGTAAATGTAAAACAAGTGAAAGAGAGGCTATAAACTCACCTCTTAAAGAAAGTAGTGATTATCGCAAAATCAACAAAGTTATCGTCGCAAACGATCCGGAATGCAACCTAATTAATTATAGGTCGTATAAGTATAATGTATTTAATATAAATACAACATCGTAAGTTATAAAGTTACATCACCACCTATGAGTTTTTGTTTAATTTATGAAAGTTGAAACAATATTTAAGTCACACTTGTTAATTTAATGTCCAAGTATATGTATCCGTAAAAATATTACCTTGTCCAATAATTGAATTTGTTAACAACACTTGATTTAATATTTTTATTGTTTATATAATGATATTATATAAACGGTTTAATTGTTTTATAAAATAATATTTATAAAGTTAAAAACGTATATAAATATTATATAAATGATACTATAATATTTCTTAAGGTTTTTATAGTCCAAACGGACCCGAAAAAACTCATAAACCACTTTTTATATTCTTATCAGTTTGTTATATTTTTAAAAAAATTCAAAAAATTGTTTATAAAGTAAATTAGTTTTTGTAATTTCTATTTATCCGAAATCTTTAAAAACTCATAACTTACTCATTTTAACTCCGTTTCGCTTGTTCTTTATATGTATGGAATCGTGACGAGATAAACTATTCAAATAAAATACTCACATATTTTTTAAAAATATGTGTCGAAACAGTAAATTCAAAACAGTTTATAAAATCATTTTTATAACTTTAATCTTACGAAACTCGTATCTCCTTCATTATAGCTTCGTTTTTCGAGTTCTTTATATGCTTGGAATCCTCATAACATGTACTATCATCATAAAATATCCATATTTTTTTAGATCTGAAACAGTGCCAGTTTTTATAAAACTACTTTTATAAAAACACTTTTATATATTTAATTATCGTAATCTTGTAAATATCATAACTTCTTCGTTATAGCTTCGTTTTTCGAGTTCCTTATATGCTTGAATTCTTTATGAAATGTAGTATTTTAATAAAATACTTCCAGAATTTATAAAATTTCGAATGTTAACAGTACATACAAACTGTTTTGATATATATACACACACACACACACACACACACACACACACACACATATATATATATATATATATATATATATATATATTTTATAAACTTTAACATAATTAAATTATTATAAGTCCTCTAATTTAATTAATAACACATCCTATGTATACTTTATGTCTTGATATTTTAGGTCTATCATTCTTGTCCAAAAGTCCAAGTAAAATGTCCACACAATTATTTATAAACCTTATAAATAAACTATTTACCAATTAATTTATCAAGTGGCTTTATAAATTAATCCACACTTGTATAACATATGTTATTGCATTTTAAACATCATTTCACCATATAAATATATAAATTCAAATCATGATCAATCTTATTTTATTTTATAAACTCATAAATATAAACCCTAGGTGGTGATTAACAATATAAACAATATATATGCTTGAAAATAAACGAATTGAAAAATTAGGGTTTATGTTTAGACCTCAATGAAGATGTATGAAGATGATACCCAAATCAACTACAAGTATTTATCCCTAAATACTTCTAAGGAAACCCTAATTCTACTTGACAACCCTAATTATCTAGCTTGAATAACCCTTGTATAATCAACACCCAAGCTTCCAAACCACCTTGATATACCTTAGATATTATACCTAAGAACACTAGTATACTTATAATCTTGCTAGAATCAAAGTTATAGAAACCCTAGAAAATTTATTTGAGCCGTGAGTGGTGAAGGAGAAACAAGAGAGAACTTGTGTTTGATTTTCTTTGTAAAATGTTAAGTGTGTGAATGGTTTTACTTATGCTTAGTATTTATAGGGCAAGTATTAAGAAAACCACCTACAAAACCATGTGTTTAAGTCTTGTATTAAGGACAAGGTGTAAGACCTCTCCTCCTCCCTAGGAGGAGGGTACGATTTGGGTACAAGGAGAGGACAAGGATTTGACAATTTATGGAGAATTGGTGCTTAAGGTTTACTTGTAAGGTAACAACTAGCATGAAGTGACTTTAGTGGAGGGTTTGTAATTTATTTGTTGTGTGTATTACTTGTAAACCGGCCATGGGGAGTAATAAGGTAGGAAATGATTTAATTTTGGGTATTGGACTATTGGGTATAAAAGTGGGTATTTGTTGAAGTATAAATAGGTATTGATGCTTCCGTGTATGCATAAATGTAATTTATTGCGAAACGTAAACGTTTTACGAAACCAATAAAAATAAAATATGAAAATTTAATAATTATCTTCGTAAAAATAATATAACACTTGTTTGACGTAAACTTTTATTTGTTTGATGTCGGTTTACATTGATTGTTGATTTTTAGTTTACGCGATTTAACTAAACGTTGAAAATTAAAAGTGAACGCGTAAAAGTTTAAAATAAATAGTTGAATATTTATTGACGTAAAAAGATGTGAAAATGTTAATTGTTGCAGTCTCCTCGTGTTAAAAGAATTTCGTCCCGAAATTCAGTTTAAGTTGTCTTTCGAAGTGGTGTTGGTGAAGAAGTGCGGTTACTTGTTGTGGATTACTTATTTTTAATCCTCCAAAAATGTGGTAACAAATTTTGTGTTCTTAATATAGAGAGTCTCATTGGGACGGGTTTCAATTCCTTGTATATACCACTTAAGATTTTTCATCCTCGACATTTTCCTTCTTAATTGCCTCAGCTTAAACGTTTAAGTTTCAAATTTATTGTGATGACTAAAGTTTCAATCCTAGTGGTCTTATCCGTTTCTTTCAGCTTAAAGCGTTAGTTATAACATTCTCCTTTCCAGAGTGATAACGGATTTTATACCTTTGATGGCATTACCAATACTAAGTTCTATGGCATTGTGTCGACGTTGAATGGGTGATTTAGTAAATTCCCTAATGGCGAAAAGATTTGATGGCGAATTGTCCTAGGGCGACTAGTGATGCGTCTTGACTTTTCGAGATAGGATTTGGCGTTAGGTGATGTCAACTCTATGTAGTAAGGTGGAGTAAATGTCTACTTAGTTACCATGGTTACAAATTCGATTTCCCGAAGTAAACGCATTTTATGACTACGCACATAAAACTTTGCTTTTTAAGGATGTAAGTAAAAATGGATTATTGACAAAAGTTTATGGTGACTACTCTCAGCATGGCATAGTCCTTCTAGAATTATACATAGGTGATCAGGCTATGTATAATTGAGGACTAACGATGCAATGCTTATTTTCGTCAAACTAACGTTATGCATATAATAGTATCAAAATGGTTTTATAGTGTGATAAAATAAGTCACGAGATAGAAACGAGGTAGTTTATAGGATGACAACAAAATGGTTTGCGAGATGACCGTAAGATAGTTTTTAAGATAATAGCTAAATAGTTCATAAAGTCGTTGGAAGAATATTTAAAAGGCTACAATAATTTAAGAAGTGGCTTGCATAAACAATTAGAGAGTTAAGGTAAAATCGACGAAATTTTCATGACACGTGAGTTTGATAGATAATTTAAAATCATCCACATAGTACAAAGAACATGTAAAAGGAAGTATAACGTGAATTTCTAAGAGGGAATATAGTCTATGATGGTTCCAACTTAGGTTTCACTAGGTAAGACGAGTCATAAGATGACGTAGGTGTTTTAACAATATGAGGCGGGTGTTCAAACTCGAAGTTGAATGGTAAGGTAACTAGTAGGATCAGCGAACTGTGACATGTTTCAATGTTATGTAATACTGTATTATGTGAAATCATAAGAAGATTTAAGGACCGTTGTGTCATTCACAATGTCTTGAGAAAAGTCTTAGTATTTATATAAGTAACTCTTATATAAACGAGTGTAAAATATACATAAGGGAATGTACGCATATATATATATATATATATATATATATATATGTATGTCATGTAAGCACGTAATGTAAGCAAGTAAGCAAGTAGTGTGTATGCACATGAAAAAGTTTGATGTGATGCAATGTTTGTGAAAATGGTTATAGTCTAGGTAAAATATGCAACCTAGTTCTCTATAACCTTGGCTCTGAATACCAATCTGTAACACCCCCAAACTAGGTCGCAGCGGAAAGTATGTATGGGAGCGTTATTTCATAATACCATTGCACAAGACTTGAGAGAACGACCTCTAAATGTGTCGTTTGAAAAGAAATCTTGAAATGTTTAGACTCCAATGCACATCAAGTAAGCCAAGCGTCTAATTCACCTGAGAAAAACATGCTTAAAAGTGTCAACATAAAGTTGGTGAGTTCATAGGTTTTTGTAAGTATAAATGTGTATCACAACACTATATATATATATATATATATATATATATATATATATAAAAACTTACTGTGTTACAAATTGAAAGAACTAAAGAAACTATGATCTGGTGGTCTAGGAGACTCAAACTACAAGATAGCCATTATTCTAGTGAGAGAGTAGAGAGAGAAACAAAAGGAGTAAAAATAATGTAAAAGTGTAAAATGATACAAGTCTCAACCCCTTCATGGAAGCCTTGGAGGGGTATTTATAGCCCACACGAATGCTAAGTATACAAGAATGTTTATTCTAGTCCCTGCGTGTGGTGTTATTATAACCTATGGTAATTCCGTAAATGTCGTCACATAAAATGAAATCCTAACAATCTTCCCCCATGGGACGATATACGGAATTACTTACAATATTTTCCTAACAAGTACATATTGATTAAGAGCAAGAACTTCCACGAAGCTTCTAATGCTGATGATGTCTTCTGTTGTCTTTGACTTCAAGTCTGCACTCCAACATGCATCATCTTTGTAGTACCTTGTAGGAGAAATACTCTAATAGGAACGAATTAAGTAACCCATACACTTTTGGTTAAGGAGAAGCTTCTGAATTAGCTTCCCCCTAATTCATGCCGTATATTCGTAATTTAAAAGCTTTCAAAGCTTCCCTCCAAACTAGCAATCCTCTTTTGAGCAGTTTCAAAGCTTTCTCACAAGCTTAGAATAATTAAGTGCACATCGGAATTAGTAGGATACCATGATGCGCGATTTCCTTTAACAGAAACTACGTCAGGTTTTACATTTATAAAACCCTAACTACCTCAACTATTCCTACGCACTAAAGAGCAGTGTACCCTATCGTGTATAGTGTAGTGATTGGTAAGTACGGGTGTCGACCCAATGAACAGTTTGTGTCTCTAATTGTCTAACTGGTTTATTAATCTACCTATAGTAGTAAAGAAAGCATGGTTGAGTTTTAGTAGAATTATTACAGGATGCTTAGGTGGTAAGCCTTGTTGTCGAAAAGGGAAATTGGTATAGTGGTGGACAACTAGGAATGATGAACACATTTAATTATGATCTTAAAGCGCAATGTCTAATCGCAACCTTAGATGGGGACTAAAATCATTAGGTCCAATTTTGTATTTGAAACCTAACCTATGTCTACTGAGTGGAATAGACTCACAGGGAGAATTAACCTATTCCCAGTATACAGTTAATAAGGGTTCTATTTAATTTATGAGATATGTATAACACCTCGTATTTTAGGTCATTGTATGACATTATGTAATTCATAATTTATTTTTAGGGTTTTACGCATTTACTCTTAAACCGTAAACGTTAAGTTAAATCGCGTAAACTGAAAATGATCATACAATGTAAACGGGCCTTAAACGATTAAATGTTTGCATCAAGCAAGTGTTATATGATTATTATGAGGATAATTAATGACTTTGTTCATCTTATTTTTATCGGCTACGTAAAATGCTTACGTTTCATAATAAAATACGTTTAGGCATACCCGGAAGTTCTAAAACCTAACTACGCCTAAACGAATACCCACGATTATACCCAATACTCAAAATAATCAAAAATTACATCATATACATACATATATGCCGAATTTATAAGGATGAGACCAAGACTTTTCATCTTATACATAATATCTAGATATTTAATAAAGTTACTCTTACACCTTTATCAACTTGGCATGTTAAACTTAACCTAGGGTTAGAAAGTAACTATGGTTAAGTTAGGAAGATATTTTTACTATAAATACCCATGCATGCATAAGTAAACTTCACCTTAAATCTTTACATGCAAAATTCATTTTATTCCTCCCTTTTATACACTAAATCTCACGGCACACTTAAGCCACCAAACAAAATCCATACTTTGATTTTCTAAGATTATACAACCCTATACACATCAATCTTAAGGTATTCTAAGGTGTTTGCAAGCATTGGTTCATCATTTGCAAGGATTAAGAAGAAAAAGTAAAGATTAGGGTTTTGGAAACCTAATCTAGGGTTATAAGCTTGAAAGCTTGGTTTTGAATCTAAACACGGGTTTAGAACTTGTTTATCATCTCTTACATCATTACTAAGGTTTTCCTAATTCCTTTATACTTTTATTTCTTATGATTTTATGTGTAATATGTTAAATATGGCTATAATCACCACTAATGACTTTCTAATATGTAAAATGAGTTATTATTTATGATTATGATTATATGCACTTATTCTTATGTCATATGGTCCTATATATCATGGAAAAGTAAAAATAAAAGTATGTTAACCTATGGATTAAGTATAAACATGTTTAGGTTAAAACAAGGTTTTATAAAGAAACATATATGAAATACTTAGGGGCTGTCCAAATTCGAATTTTGGACAGTAGGTTTTGATATAATATAATAAAAATACGCCTCATGACGATTCCATAATGATAAGAAACTCGAAAAACCGATCTATAACGAAAAAGATACGTTAAAAACGAGTTTACGACTATAAATACTTTTATAAAACTATTTTTATAAAAGGTTACTATTCATGGCAGTAGGTTTGAGTTTAAAACACCTAAAATATAATATAACTTTTGATTACGAGATCGTACACGCAAGAATCGCTAAAAACGGAACTATAACGAATAAACTACGACGTTTTCGATAATTAAAGTTTATAAAAGTAATTTTATAAACTATGAACAGTAAAAAGTACTATTCATCAGCGGGATTAACTTTATAAAATATAATACCTCTTTTAATAACAAAAACGTACTCGAAGGAATCACTATAATCGGAGTTAAAACGAATAAGTTATTACGATTACAAGTTTACGCTAATTAAAACCCTAAAACGACAAATGAGCTGTTGTGAACAGTAATTTTACTATTCATCGCAGAATTTTAAAAACTTGAAAATGTAATATTTTGATCGCTCGTCTTACTACGAAGACGTGGACGTAAGAAACGCGAGCAACGGGCTTAAAACGACCAAATTAGGTCATTTTTACGAAAAGTATATTTATAAACGTTTTCACTTTATAAATATTATTTTACTAAAACGATTAGTCGGTGATTATGCTATATAGAATATTGAGTGGTTATCAAAGTGCTATATTACTAGGGAGTTTCATAATGAGGCCTCTTCGGATGGCGTATCGATGAGTTGTTGGATTTACGATTTAAAGTGTCCTAAACTCCTCGTACGTCATGTCATGACCTCTTTAATTATGATAGCCCGAACGATAGTACGATGTAACAACTATAAGATTATATTCAATGTTATTAATTAAAGTACTCAGTACTTATACGACCTTAATTTAAATAGGTTGCATCAAACGTTTTGCGTGACATTTTATCTGTGATTATTGGACTATCAGTACTCAAGGTGAGTTCATAGCCCCCTTTTTACTACTTAATTGTTTTACAAACTCTAAGGGGTGAATTACATTGCTTATTTTACTATTGGACACAAGTGTTTTTCTAAGTGTTTTCAAAGTGTTTTAAACTGTATGCTATCCAGATTACTGCCTGAATATTATTGCCTAAGTTACCACTATTGCCAATTAAGTCCCTACTATATCATGAACCGTCAATTGCTATTGTAGTGAGCGCGAGTGTTGTGGATAGATCTATCGGGACTGACAATCCCCACCTGGAATTTCTGGTCACAAGTTGACCATGGTGCATTTAACATTGAGAATACTTTTAGGTTGTTGGCAAGCATCCTATACAATTGGGGCACAAACTAGTTAAGGCTTCGGGTTTATAGTAGCGATAAACCCTCCTGAGCCCATTTCTTGAAATGTCAATTGCATAGATGTAACTAGTTGTTATTACATTATGTTGAGCGCCGAATATTATAAATAGATCATTGGATTGACCTCCCCGTTTGGGTGATAGCTATCATGGGAACGAACATTGAAATGTCTGGACTTGGATGTTGCGGGTTACACATCTGTCGGGCAAAATAACTGCTAAAGTAGCAAATATAGGTTCGCTGTCGGTGTCATGAGCTTAGGGCAACCAGGTAATCTGGTTTTGTGATTGTTGGCATATGTTGTACAACATCACGGGAAGTTTGCGAGTCCTGCATAATTTAAATACTAAACCTATGTATTCACCAACAATTTTGTTTGACGTTTTAAGCAATGTTTTCAGGAGGGCAATAGGACACGAGGTGCAAAGGATGCATTGGGATTATGTTTTGGATTGCACCTGTTAAAAGATTATGTGCATCATGTTTTGGGAATTCTCTGTTATATTTTTTGTATTAATTAACAAGAACAGTAAAGCTATAAGGCTTTTGTAATATGGTCTTTTAGTTAAATCAATGTATCATTCTAATTGGACTTTTGGTGCTTCTTTATATATATATTGTGCTGTTGATCTTGAAGTAACATGCCCCGGATCCTTATTCCGCTACGACCCATTTTGGGGGTGTTACAATATGGGACCTAATGTATAAACTCTGATATTTTGCTATGGCAACGAATGAAATCTTGTCTTAAACGTCCATTTATGGTCGTTTCCTATATCTTGATTGTTGTACTTTGACGTAGCACCTCATTGTTACCATTCTGCTGCTACCTGATTTTGGGGGTGTTACAATACTCTTTTATAAATACCCTTTAGAAAATCATAACACCAAGTGTCCAAAATTCGGCTAGTAACAGACACCCTAAAATGTTGTTGATAGCTTGGGGGATGACCATTTTAAACCACCACACTCCATACTTAAGCCTAAATAAGGGGTCACACACAACATATGGAAAAGCTTCCACGTGATATTAGCCCTTGAGATGGTGTTAAGTATTGCTAGAAAAATCCAAAAACCCTACTGAAACCGTCAGAAAATTCACATTTAGTACACTTATCTTATAAAATTATTTGACAAAGCCTTCCTGAACCACGAAACACTTTTGGGCTGGGATTTTTTGGAAAGAAGACTCAGAGGGATATTGTTTAAAAAAAGGAAACTCTTAAATATCATTCTTCATCATAGAGGAAATCGGTCGTGAAACACAGCCTAATATCTGCTCATCTAAATCAAGATTTTTTTGCAAATCCCTACATGTAATTTGCATGGTTATGCCCCTAATTCAATTCTAATCAATACTACAATCATAATATATCATTAAAATTTTATATTTTATGAAACCCTAGAATCCATCATTGATTTTGTTACATGAATGCACTAATTTACTAGGATTAAGCATAGTTACCTTTGATTACAAGCACCTAGACGACACTTGAATGATTTCCTTTGGATCACCAACAAAATTCAACACTCCTAGGGCTTGGGGGAGGGTTTCGATGGCACAACAAGGAAAAAAAAGAGAACTAGGGCTTTGCTTATATATGCCTCCTATTTGAGTCCTAGTTTACTTAAAATTGTAATTAGTTAAATCTTTAGTTTTTTTTTCTCCTTTTTTTAGCCGACGCCCAACACCCCTATTTATTATTTTTATATATATATTTTTTATAAAATCATTAATTTACTTATTTACTTCATTTCCTTAAGTTTTTATAAAAACCTAAGCTAATTTGATCAAATCTTTTTGCTTAAACGCCACTCACTAGCCTTTCTAAAAATAACTTTCGTTTCACCAAACCACTTTCCATTTTTAGAAAGTTTGCCACAAACTTCCACATTTCACTCACTTATTTCATTTCTAAAATGCCACAATTATCATATAACGCTTATCACTAAATCATCCAACTATTGACGTAGCATTACATGCAATACACCAATCCTTTCTATTATCACTAAACGCGAACAAATGGAATACTCATAATCCAACACAAACATACTCAAAATGAGATGCCCATACACCTCAAAATGATATCATGCACATACTTAACTCACTTAACACACATAAAATCACACAGAACATACTTAAACACATAAAATGAACTCTTAGCCATATTTAATGGTATATCTAACCTGCCCAAACCTCGGTCTGTCTCAGTATCCCCTCCTTTAGGAAAGTATCGTCTCGAAGATTTAACTTAGCCGACTCATAGCCTTACGATTAACAAACAACTGAGGTTACTTAGACTTATATATCTTCGCGCTACCATGTAAACTAGGACCACGGTTTTATTCCCAACGAATTCACAAGTGGTATTTTAATACGCTTTAAACTCTTAATCTTCTACGCCCAAAATCTCTACGGTCTCCTCGATATAAACGAAGAGTTTTAGTAAACCTTAAATTTCATTCAAGGCACTATTGCAGGCTAGCATCTACAAAAAACTTCTTTGAGTTTGAACACGTGGAACGGTTGTCATGTTACACCACTCAACTTCTTTCGGGTCACCTTAACCGCATAAGTTACAAGACGATCCTCTCCAGAATCTCAAATGGCTCATACTACCTCGGAGCTAACTTACCCTTCTTCTAAAATGAATCTGCCTTCCAAGGCGGACACCTTTAGCATCACATATCTCAACTCAAAATTCCATTGGTTTTGCGGCTATGTTGGTCCCGCATAGCTCTTTGACGTTCCTCGCGCTTGGTGCCTCTCCTTTTTTACTACTACTTTATCTGTCGTTTCTTGCAACAATTCGGGTCAATCAAACTACATTCCCTAATTTCTGACTTAAACAGGGATCTACATTTTTTCCATATAGTGCTGCGAACAGAGTGCACCGAATGCAGTGTGATAACTGTTGTTATAAGAGAACTCAGCTAATGGTGGTGGACATCTCAACTGCACGAAGTTATTACGCACGCCACTTAGCATGTCCCTCTAACGTTCTGAATTGTTATGGCTCACTCTGTCCATCTATCTGAGGGTGATAAGCTGTGCTCATATCCAATCGTGTTCCTAAGGCTTTCTGAAATGTTTGCCAGAGACGTGATGTAAACCGTGCGTCACGATCCGAAATGATCGACACAGGCACTCCATGACGCGCGACAATTTCATCGGTGTATAACCTCGCCAATTTCTCCGTACTATAATCTTCACGTACTGCCAGAAAATGTGCTGATTTGGTCAATCTATCAACCACCACCCATATTGCATCGTGCCCATTCCTTGTTCTTGGTAATTTAGTGATGAAGTCCATGGTGATATTTTCCCACTTCCATTCTGGTATCTCTGGTTGTTGTAATAAACCCGACGGCCGTTGATGCTCAGCTTTCACCTTTGCACAAGTTAAACATTTGCTAACATAGGTAGCAATATCCCTCTTCATTCCCGGCCACCAGTACATGTCTCGAAGGTCGTAGTACATTTTATCTGCTCCAGGATGTACAGAATATCTGGACTTATGAGCCTCATCCATAATTACTGTTCTCATACCTCCTACCAACGGAACCCATATTCGATCCATGAAGTACAAACTTCCATCTCTCTTCCTTTCCATCTGTTGATCTAACCCACGTAACCTTTCATTCATTACATTCTCTTGATCAAATGCCTCCCTCTGAGCTGTCAATATCATTCCTTTCACTCCAGAATGAATAGTCATAGCCATCGCCCGAACTCGTTTAGGTTTCACCCTTTCCTTCCTACTTAGTGCATCCGCCACCACATTCGCTTTACCCGGGTGATATCGAATTTCACACTCATAATCACTAAATAACTCGATCCATCTCCTTTGACGCATGTTCAGTTCCTTCTGATCAAATATATGTTGGAGACTCTTGTGATCCGTGTAAATAACACTTTTCGTACCATATAAATAGTGTCTCCAAAATTTTAAAGCAAACACCACTGCCCCTAACTCAAGATCATGTGTAGTATAGTTCTTCTCGTGGATTTTTAACTGTCTTGACGCATAAGCAATCACCTTGTTTCTCTGCATAAGCACACAACCCAACCCCTGATTCGAAGCATCACAATAAACTACAAAATCTTCAACACCATCAGGAAGTGATAATATAGGTGCGTCACTGATACGTGAGATAATATACACTAATATATAATATTTCAACAAGAGCAATTAAGAAAATTCCCTAAGGAAAATTCACTCTTTAAAATATATATATATAATATATAATATACGTATCTTTACCGGAAAGTATGATTTCCCGGGTCGTTTTCCCAATGATTTGAGAAATTGAAACAATTAAACTAATACGGGTAACAATTTAAAATGCGACAAATAAACAAGTAAACTAATTTTAACCCCTAAAAATGTAAACTAAAATTCTAAACCTAAGATAGGACAAAAGAAAATTTTAGGAAAAAGAAAAACATTTTTTTGATTATTTTTGAATTTATTATGAATTAAAAACTAATTTAATCTAATTAAATCTTAAAAATAGCAAATTAAGTACTAAAAATTTGGAAAAATGATTTTTAAGCTTAGAAAAGTCTAAAATATTATAAAAGCAAAGAAAACTATTTTTAACTATTTTTATTATTAAAATTCTATTTTTAAAATTTAAAATAAAAGCTCAAAAATGAAATTTAAGATCTAAAAAGTGTAAAAATGATTTTACTGGATGTAAACCTTAAGCTATTTTTTATAAAACTAAAAACTATTTTTTTGTATTTTTCTGAAACTTTTTTCTATTTTTTATTGATTTTATAAGATTTTAACTTTCGAAAAATTAAAAAAAATAAAATTTAAATTGGAAAAATCTAAAAAATTCAGGGAAAATCTCAAGT
>BQNB010037898.1:19096-49124 GCA_026074375.1 Tanacetum coccineum | reverse complement strand
TGGAAATGTGGTAAATAAAATTGTGTGGAGTGTATGTGGGTTTTTGGTTTTGGCCGTGGGATGTGGAGAGAAACAAAGAGAGTATATGAAGTTTCTCACCTTAGAAATGAAATGTGTATGTGTATCTTTCTAGTTACTAGCTTATATACCATGAAGACTTAGTCAATATTTGCTTAGAAAGTCTAGGGACAAGATGAGGAATTCAAGGAATGAAAAGACCAAGTTACTAGTCATAGTTGGTAAAACATAAAGAGTTGAAATTGGTACAAGACTTTTAGCAAGATTTTAAGATATTTTCTCTTATGATCTCATCCATATCCGGCCATATATAGATATATATGATGAAGTTTTGTAATTTTTGAGTATTGGGTACAATTGTGGGTATTTGTTGAAGCGTAGAAAAGTTTTGGTGGTTCCGGGAATGCCTAAACGTATTTTATCGCGAAACGTAACCAATTTACGTAACCAATAAAAATAAAATGAACAAAGTTAATAATTATCCTCAAAATAATTACTTAACACTTGCTTGATGTAAACATTTAATTGTTTGATGCCCGTTTACATTGAACGATAATTTTTAGCTTACGCGATTTAACTTAACGATTTCAATTTAAAAGCAAACGCATACAATACTAAAAATAAATAGTAAATTTATTAACGACGTACAATGACCCTAAAACACGAGGTGTTATATTTTAAATCAACATTATTAGCAAGCAAAAAAGTTGTCTGTTCTATAATCTTAGATCTCGTAATTTTAATAGAATCATACAAATCTTTGTAATGCTTTTTCAAAGTCTTATTTTCCTTACGTAATTTAGCCACACTATGTTCTAATTTGATGACCCCTCCTAGAGTCCTATCGAACCTTGACAATTGGGATATGTCTTTGCTTCAACCGTTTGCAGTTAGATCCATGATTTCTTACGGGTTCTTCTTACAAACTAAAGCTTTGTTTATGATCAAATGGTGGAGTCATCTATGAAGTAGGCTAATGGTTCGTCGGCATAACACTTCTTCAAGTTGGATACATCAAATGTATTGTGAACTCTGGTCAACTCTTGAGGCAGCTCAAGCTTGTAAGCAATGACTCCAACCTTAGCCAACACTTGGAGAGGTCCAACATATCTGGGGTATTTTAATTCCCGTTTGCCAAACGTACTACTCTTTATTCCAAGGCGAAGACCGTAGAAGCGATCATCTTTCTCCACTTCTCTTCAGTATATCTTTCTGATCATACTCGCTACGTCTTCGAGATTTGAGATTCTTCTGTTGTGCTCAGTCTGAGCTTCAGATTTGTTTTTTAGGCAGATCCAATGCCAGATTATAGTCATAACTAAGGCTCAAACTCTTAATGGTTTAATCAGCTCTTTCCTACTTAAAGCATCAGTAGCAACATTTGCTTTTCCCAGATGATAACGAATTTATATCTATGGTGATGTCGTAACTACTAAGCTCTATGGTATTACGTAGACGTTGTAAATGGTATATTGGTATATCCCTTAATGGCGAGTAAACTTGTTAGTGGATCGTCCCCTAGGTGACTAGGGATGCGTCTTAGTAACTTTTGGAACTGGATTTTGTATACTACAGGATGTTGACTTTATGTAATAAGGTGGTATAAGAGTTTACTTAGTTATTATGATTGCTAGTTTGGTTCCTCGTGATAGATACGTTTCATGGATACGCACACAAAACTTGATATAACTAGAAAATTGTTTCTTGACAAGAAGTTTTAAGGTGACTACTCTGCTGGTATGGTCTTCCTGAAATTATACATGCGTTGATCAGGCCCTGTCTATCTGAGGGACTACAAAGCATGCTCATTTAGTCTCAAAAATAACGTTATGTATGAATTTCATGATCTTTGTGAGGAGTGGGTTGCACAATTAATTTAGGGAGTTAAAGTAAAATTGGCGAAATTTTCATAATACGATGATTGAGAAGATAGTGGTTTTCATGTTTTCCCTCAAAAAGTACTACATGGTTTTCTTGCATACTACAACTTCAATACAAGTACTAATATTCTAGAAAAGGTTATCTATGGGTGTGAGGTCCGAGGTGACTGGTGACTAACTCTGGAGCTTTCCTGAAGCTCTTTGGTCTTGTCGTTTGTGACTCCTGACTGAAGCCAACTGTCCGCCCATTCCATACGGTTCCTTTTCTCTGGCTACGCGTTACGGCTCGATAACCTAGGGTCTTAATCTTACCACATATAGAAGTATTCTCCCCCCCGACCATGCCCATCTTGAACCTCAAAGTACTCATCTTCTCCTCTATGGGCACCCCTGCACTGTCTCAAGAATGCCTCGTACTAGCCGCGACATACCCAATAGCCTCCCGCTGTTGGGTTGTGTTCCTCACAACGGCCGCTGCAGGAAAAGCAACTGCAGCGACGGGCTCTGGGTGAATGATATCCACTCTGATATCGATCGGGTCCCTGAGATTCTCCTCAGCAGAGACAAGAATAGTAGGTGCAACCATATCCTGCACAAGCAAAAGTTTATATAAATCGCCTTTATATGAAACCGTGCAGGATGCATGCAGTATGGAAAGTAAACATGATGCAAGATGATGCCTGGTGAATGAATAATGCACTCATGGCAAGGATGGAAATGTGTCATGGCGAAATGGAATGCATCATGGTATGAATGGATTATGGTATGAATGATGGTATGAATGGATGATGGTAAGATATCGTATTTGATAGCTTAATGTTTAGGTAGCGTTTAGGACCTACGAGCTTTATAATTACGCTACACTTGTCTTGTAAGAAATGTCTCTAGTTTATTTATATTGAATAATCTCGTTATATAAAATAATTGTAGGTATGGTGAGTGAAGAATGTAAACAATCATGTATACTATCTATTGCAAGACCTTCATAGAAATTAGAACATAGTATAATATGGACAAGGCAATGACTCATGCTAAGCCTTATGTATGACCAACGTAATGCAACAAACAATGTGTATGTCCCGTAAAAACCCTTTTAAAAATGTGATCGTAGGAAACTGGTTATTAGTTAGTAAGGATATGGCAACCTTGTTCTTAAACATGCATTGGCTCTGAATAGCCAATCGTACTACCTCCAAAAATGGGTGCCGGAGAGCTATGTTTCTGGGAGAGTTTACTTCATAATACATGTACAAGTCATGAGAGACGGACTCTAACGTGTGTCGTTTTGAAAGACAATCTGATTATTTAGACTCCAATGCATATCACATTATCCAAGCATTTAAATCACCTAAGAAAACATGCTTAAAAGTAAGTGTTCTTTGTATTGTCAACATAAAGTTGGTGTAGAGTTCTAGTGTTTTTGTACAGTGTATAAATGTTGAACCACAGTTTTGTAAAGTATGGAGAGACGTTCAATCCTTGTCTGTTCCTAACAAAATGTTATGTATAATGTTGGAAATCACAGAGCTGGTTAATAGTCATGCTATGGCCCAGACTCCCTAAATAGTCACCTCTAAAACGTATATATGAGTGTTGGAATTAAAGAGTTGTAAAGTATGCCATTGACCATTTTAATCCCCAATAGTACAAAAAGTATGTGTGAGTGTTATAAAATAAAAAGAAGTTGTAAAGTATGCATGACCAGTTTTAATCCCAAATAGTCACAAAAACGTGATGCATGAGTGTCTTGTAAATATGCTATGCCATTTCAAACCCCAAAATAGTCACAAATGTTATGGCTATGGTTCGGACCACCATTGTTAAAGTATGGCAATTACCACATTATTCAAGGCAACATAGATATTCATGTAGTGTATAAAACATGATACGATTACTCTACCGTTCTTGAAGCTGTTCCGTGAGGACTCATATATAAGCCACATTATTCGCGGAACCGTAGTTTGTCATGTATATTCTTGCCATGCTCCGGAACATGCTTGTATAAGGTTCCGTTGGCACGGTAGTTTCGCCTCTCAGTGATAGCTAAAACACGGAACGGGCTGTCACACCCGAATAGATCTATTTTATACATGTCGCGTTTTTCACCCTCCAGGTAATTTGCAGTTCAATCGATTAAGCTCATCCGTCTCATTTGGGTTAAAGTAAAAGTACTGCATGTTTTTTCAACAAATAAGTGGAACAAGCCACATGTATTTCCTCCCAAAATAGTGATTGAGTATGAGACCAGTTTGTAAAACGAATGCACTGACATGTAATTGACGTTCAACCTATCATGTACATGAGATTAGTAACAAGATGTTCCACCCAAAAAGTTGATCGTATCATTGTTAAAACAGTTATAAACTGGGGCTCTTAATAAACTCACATCGCATGTGAATGATAAGTTCCAGATAATAACAGAAAATGCGTCACAATAAATGATCTGAATGCCAAACGTAAATAAGTACAGGTGGTTTATAAGTACTAAGGCACTTTTGATTAACTTAATACCATATTTAATTATATATGTAGCCCATCCCCATCTAATTGTATTGTGAATAAACATTTATAAAGTAAAAAACCATTGTATAAATATCACTTCTTAGTAAAAAAAATGGCGTAACTTTGTCCGTTATAAGCCCGTTTTGTTCCGTTTCGTTATGTCCCCGCTTTCATCTTAAGACGGAACAGTATCAAAAATATTACATTTTCATATTTTTCAACCCACTGGTGAACAATACTGCTTCTGTTCAAACACTTTTATAAATTTATTTTTATACAAATTTAGTGATCGTTAAACTCTTGTCGGATCTTGTACGTTTTAACTCCGATTTTAGTGACTCTTTTGGGCCACGTTCTGTCGAATTAAAAGTTTTCTTAACTAATTTCTTGTTTCCAAATGTATCTAAGAAGAATAGTGATTTTTTATTGTTTGTCATCGTTTATAACATTATTTTTATAACTTTATTATCGTAAACGTGAAAAATACCATAAACTCCTTCGTTTATTGATCACAAAATCGATTCGTTAATGTTTTGGATCCTAAACATATGTAATATCTGAGAACAATATCAACTTTTATAACAGAGGTGATTGGTAATGTGTTTTTATAAAATTTCTTTTAATAAACATGGTTTATAATCGTGTATAACTTGTAAATTACGTATGTCTTCGGTTTTAAATCAGTTTTTCGAGTTTCTTACTTTTTGGAATCCTCAAGGATTTGTATTTTATAAAAAAAGATAAATAAATGCTTATTTTTTGAATTTCTAACAGAAAGGTTTTGGTCATTTTTGCTTAAAATGTGTTTAAAAACTTGTTTTTGTAACCTTTTAGTTTAAGTAGTCTTTGTTACAAGTCTAATTACAACATCTTCCTTCAATGTGTTACATCCTTTAGGGTTCCTAGTCCTGATTTGTCAAATATTATCCAGAATTCCACTAGATCCAATAAGTTCTACATGTACTTTAATTTTGTGTATGCACTTTATTAAATTACACCTTTTAAGGTAATAGTTTAATAAATCTTTGATACACAAAACAACACTTTATATAATGTAGTATAATTCCCATTCTCACATGTCTTTAACAACAATCTATCGCCATGACACAGTATAGTCATAGCGTGATACGTGAAAATTCCAGTTAATGTGTGTGAATAAGTTTCCTAGATGGTGATTAACTACATAGCCACTTATCTACGCAGACCAAAATTCCTGAATTGATAAGAGATTAAGGTTTTTAGATAACCTTAATATGATGTAAGATGATGAACAACAATGTCCTGTCAACCCATGTTTAGCAAACAAATCCCTAGCTTTCAAACACTTGACAACCCTAATCCAAATGAAAACCCTATATTGTCTACCTTCCTTGCTATAACACTGGTAACCCCCAAACCAAACTTCTAAAACCTTAGCGCATATTTAGATATAGTTTAGAAAACTTAGAAAATGTGGACAATATAAATTTGGTATGGATATGTAATGTTGTTTATGTTTGGCCGTGGGTTTGTGAAGGAGGGAAAGACGAGATTCGGAAGTTTCTCACCTAAAGAAATGGAAATGTGGCGTCTTGCTATCTTCGCTGTAGTGGTGCTAGCGCTTAATGTACGCTGAAGAGGTCAGATTGCTTAGGAAAGTTTAGGGACTAGTGAGGAATACAGGATGAAATGCCAAGTATAGTATAGTGGCTAAAACATAAAAGATGTTGAAATTGGTACAAGGACTGTATAGCAAGATTTTAAGATATTTTTTCTCTTGTGGATCTCATCCATTATCCGGCCATATATAGATATATATGCTGAAGTTCCCAGTTTTGTAATTTTTGAGTAATGGGTTAATTGTGAGGTATTTGTTGAAAGCGTATGAAAAGTTATGGTAGTTCCGGCGAATGCCTAAACGTATTTATGTGGAAAACGTAAAATTTACGTATACAATAAAATAGAAAAAATGTGGCAAAGTTACTAATTATCCTTATCTAATAATTAGTTTCACACTTGCTTGATGTAAACATTAATTGTTTGATGCCCGTATACATTGAACGATAATTTTTAGCTTACGCGATTTAACTTAACGATTTCAATTTAAAAGCAAACGTATACAATACTAAAAATAAAAAGTAAATTTATTAACGACGTACAATGACCCTAAAACACGAGGTGTTATATTTTAAATCAACATTATTAGCAAGCAAAAAAGTTGTCTGTTCTATAATCTTAGATCTCGTAATTTTAATAGAATCATACAAATCTTTGTAATGCTTTTTCAAAGTCTTATTTTCCTTACGTAATTTAGCCACACTATGTTCTAATTTGATGTTCATTGTTTCAAGTACATCAATTTCCTTTTTAATATTGGCTTTATTACTTGTTTCATTCAAAATTTGACCATGTTCCCCTGATTTTAAAACTTGATTTTGATATTTAAGTTCGAGAGCAATATAATGTGCTTCCATTCTTGAAAAATCTTTTTGAAATTGAGAAACGGTCTTTTTGAGTAAAATATTTTCAGACTCGGGTGATTGTTTTGAGTAGTCAGTTGTCTGGTTATCAGGTGATGAATTAAGCATATGACTTTTAACTTGACATTGTTCAGGATACTGGTCAACCCTACCTTCATAAATGATTTCAGGTTGCTCAGTATGCTATTGTCCTATAGCAAAGATATTACATTTAGCAGTCAATTGTACCTCAGCCATTGGCTCTTCGTCATAAATGGGTCTGATATCTGTATCATCAACATATGTATCATTCCCAGACCCCCTGCTATTGTCATCTTGCACTTCTGATCTGTTCCACTGCTTTCTGTGACAACCAAATCATCATTCACCACTTTACCCGTGTCAATCTTACTCTCTTACGTCTGCATCTGTCTTTTATTCACCCTTCTATCATACTGTCTTTAATGACGTGTTCTTTCAGCAACGAATTTCTTAACATTACCCATGTGTTGGAGTAGTGTATCTTTGAAGTGTTTAACCTCGATTCCAGTGTATTCAAAAAAGTATTTGTTTGACATTTGACTGTCATAATCCAAAGTAAACTTCAAATTGATGAATTGCTGAAACTGTTTGTTGATCACCCAAAAGGCTGCCATGGATCCATCTTCTTGAAATTCATCTTTGTCAAGTTGCTTTTGTAGTTGATCTACGTTGAGAAGCATCGTACTTGTGAAAGTCTCATTATCTTGACCAAAGAGTGACATGAATGCCCGTTTGAATCCATGTTCGATACGAGTGCCTTTTAAGTCCTCTTTAGAAAGAACTTGAAGGTGTGAATGAAGAGATCGAAAATATGCCATGCATCTTTCTTTTGCTTTTGACATCTTGTATTTGATTGCATGCACATCTTTTGTTTCAGAATTCAAGCTGCTTTCCTTTACTGATTTGCTGGATGCAGTCTCTGAATTACTGTCTTCTTTCTCAGAACAAGTGTTTTGTATGACAACTAAATCAACTTTCAATGAATCAACATTCAATGCTGGAATTGGATTTGAATGATCTTTTTGTGTCTGCATCAACTTCTTTTGTTTCAACAATTATGGAGTTCGTTGTTGATGAAGAATTATCTCAAGCATGTATTTCCCAATGGAATTCATGTTACAGATCATTGCATCTTTGAAGGATTAAGCATCAAATCTTGTATATTTCTGCATACGCTCTTTGAATTCTGAATTGAAAGCATTTTCAAACGTTGTTCTGAGTTTTGTCAAAATAGTCTTGCAATCAGTCTGAGAAATTATTTCTTTGGTAAGATGTTGTTCTAGTAAATCCAAGTCTTGAGAGAATGTTCTCTTGAAGATTGACATGGTACCAAAATCTTGTAAAGTTTCTGTGAGAAACTTGAATTGTGACTTGACTTCTCTAAGACTGTTCATGCATCTACTTCTTGAAAGTTGTGTCTTCTCTTGAACTTTAGAAGTTGAACATGAAGAAGCTGTGTCATTGTGAAGAACGCTTGATGTGTGAGTTTGCAAATTGGTATTGGTATTTGACATTTTGATGTTGTGAATGGGTATCAGATCTTAAGTAGGTAAATTGATTGTTGTTGTGGATTGAAATCAATTAACGTTAACGGGATTTTACAAGTCTTTGATTAAAACCAAGAAAAGAATCGTATCTTTCGCGGGATTTTACAAAATCAAAAAGAAACCGTGAAACAATAATTAATTGTGGTTGAAATCGTTGTTGAAATTGAAGTACGTGAGCTTTTGTAACGATTAACGAGCTTAAAACAATGATCGGTGCACAAACTTTGAGCTTAAAATGATTAACGGTTAATCAAAACTCAAATAAGGACTAACGGTGTAATGAAGTTTCAACAATGAGGGTTAAGGACCAAATAATGAATGAATGGTGAATTGGTTTTAAGGTCCAGGGGCTGATTTTGCCAAATTCCAATTTTGTTTAATAAATAAAACAAATTCCCTCCAAATTTCCTTTCTTCTTCGTTGTAAAACTTATAACAAAACCGAATGTAAATTGATCACGCATAATGGAACGGTTATCGACGGTAGAAAGTAAATATACCACGATGATCGAAACGAGTGCACGATCATAGTGGTATAGATTATAAGTCCCGTAGTGAACCGTCACTCGAAACCGAAAAACCGAAAATGACTTAAAACGTGAGATTTTGATCTAGAAGAATTGGTAAATCGATTAGCACACAAAAAATGATTGATCGGTTAACACGTGAAAGATGATAGATCGGTTCTCAAAAAAAAACTTGTACAAGTAGATCGGTTCTCAAATGGAGACACGTTGTTCAGTTGACATTGGTTGTTCGGTTGACATTGGTTGTTCGGTTCCTACTCGAAACGAGTTGTTCGGTTAACACTTGGACAAGTTGTTCGGTTCTCACATGTAAACTGGTTGTTCGGTTCAAACTAAGTTGTTCGGTTCAAACTTGTACACTAAGTTGTTCGGTTCAAACTTGTAAACTAAGTTGTTATGTTCAAACTTGTACACTAAGATGTTCGGTTCAAACTTGTAAACTAAGTTGTTCGGTTGCAAGTAGTTCTGTTGCAAGTAGTTCGGTTCGACATAATATCAAACACCTTGAACGCGTCTTCTTTTTCACACCGTGTACAATCAAAAAATAAGCCACCGAAACCACAAAACTTTTGAAAATATAAACCGAATAAGCTAATCAAAATAAGCTTGTAATAAGCTCTCTTAACACAAAAAACCACGAAAGTAAGCTAGCAAATAAGCTACGAGAGAAACCTTATAAATAAGCTGTTAAACCTTTGAAACAACCACGAAAACGTAAACCAAAAGGTTTTGAAACTTTGTTATACCACGAACGATAAGCCACACAGGTAACACAACAATATAATATTGTTGGTAATGAAAGTTTAGAGTTTTTTTTCATGAAAGTTGACAAACTGTCGGTGAGAAAGAAAAAACAATAGCAATATAGGCGTAAAAGTTTGACAAACCCAAGAACTAAAAAAAACTAAAGATCACTATTAACTAAATAATTTATTGATATCAAGTGGAAAACGTTTTTTGACATTTTTGTAATCGTTATCTCAAAAAAATCAAAAGAAAAAAAAACGTGAAATTAAGCCCAAGGTAAGCCCAAGATATTTTTAAAAACTTTAACTAGGATTTAAGATTTTTGAAACAGTAAGATACCAAGAAAGAAATTAGCCGTACGTTTAATAAGCTCGAATAAGTCGAATAAGCTCAAATAAGCACAAACCACTTAACCCACCCGAGGCGAGTGATACCAAATGTTATCCCATAAACTTAACCCATATCACATCAATAAGCCATACAAATAAGCAATAAGCTAGAAAGAGAGAAAGAAAATATGAAAGCTTTATTAGAGAGAGAAAGTAGAGAGTGAAAGATTACACACACACACAAGTGTAAGAAATGATAACCAACATCCTCTCCATGTGTGGAGAAGGTCCTATTTATACCCTTAACCCACTAAGTGGCATATGGGCTTTTATTCTTGATTATGATTAACGCTTCGGTGTCATGAGCTTAGACAATAGTAAACGCATTTTGTGTGACTTTGTATATGTTATATTGTCATACACGCTTTAAAATCTTGTGGTTCACATTTACACTTTTATAAATCTATGAACTCACCAACTTTATGTTGACACTTTTAAGCATGTATTTCTCAGGTGCTTAACTTATTTATGCTTCCACTGTGGTATTTAAATACATTTGAATTATTGTAAGACTCTTTTATTTTAAATCAAAGCAACGTGGTATTGCTTTTTAAAACGTCCATATAGTGGTCGTTCTTTATGCTTTGTGCTTATGTATTAGGAAGTCACGCCCTCAGTTACTTATTCCGCTGCGATCCATTTTGGGGGTGTGACACGTTTTGAGCTTCTCCCACCACAACCCCCACCACCCGTTTTACTCTTTCCGCTAACAATTTTGCAATAATTTTGAAATAGCACCTGATGAGACTAATCGGCCGAAAGTCCCTAAGCCCAATCGGATCCACCACCTTAGGAATAATGGTAATGAAAGACGCATTACACCCCCTCGATATCTCCATTTTATTCCAAAACCACTCAACCGCTCCTAATATCTGACACTTAACTATCTCCCAGACTTTACGGATGAATTTAAAGTTAAAACCATCAGGCCCTGACGCTTTATCCCCTCCACACCCCTAATTGCATCCCACACCTCTTTCTTGTCGAAAGGTTTCTCTAACCATCTAATGTCTTCTCTTGAAATCTTCTCAATATTATTATTGCAGAACACCGGTTGAGTCACCATCAATTTGGAAAATAACTTTTTGTAATGTTTAGCCATCTCCGCTTTAATAATTTTCGGGTCTTCGTACCACACTCCATCCACCATGAGCCCTCTTAAGTTACATTTATTATTCCTCCTCTTCACGAATGCGTGAAAAAACTTTGAGTTTTCATCGCCTTCCACGTCCCATCTAACTCTAGATTTTTGTCGAAGCATGTTACAATATTCCCTCTCTTTTTCCTCCCATTTCTAACCATGTTTCCCTCTCAACATCACTAAGGGTTCTTTTCTCCGCTTCTAGCTCCCATCTCATTGCTTCATTTCTAAGAGATTTAATTTTCGCTTTATTTTCACCAAATCTCTCCTTAACTCCAGAGACCTAAACTTGCTTAAAAAGTATATACGGTTTTTAGCCTATCCCAAAACACAACTGGCCCGACAACTCATTCTTCATTCACACTCTTTTTCCACGCAAGATCCTCAATCTGACTTTGATATAAATATGAAAGACTTCCAGACCCCACGTTGAAAACTCTAAATGGTTTAAAGCAAAAGTCTGAATCCACTTCTTTTAATATAATAGGGCAATGATCTGATAACTTTCTATCCAAGGCGATGACAAAAAGGTTACCCCACAAATTAATGAACTCATCACTCATCAAGAATCGGTCTAGCTTACTAAATTACTTACACCGCGTCGCTAAACATCTAGCTAACGTCTTAACTCTATGAATTTCCGCCCCCATTGAACCTCGACTAATCTCCTAACGTTGAAAAAAATCATTTGAAATCTATTTATTATCTTTCAAAATTAACTATGGCAACCCGAGAGTGTTAGCCTATCATCAGGGGGTGGGGTTGTGGGTCGTGGGCGGGGAGACGGCGGGCGGGGGGGGGGGTAGGGTGGGCAGCTCTTTGAGGAAAATAAAATCCCGGGGCGCCCGGTTGGGGGGTAATGGATGCACGTGCGTGGTGGGTGGGGTCTTTCCCTCTCAACATCACTAAGGGTTCTTTTCTCCGCTTCTAGCTCCCATCTCATTGCTTCATTTCTAAGAGATTTAATTTTCGCTTTATTTTCACCAAATCTCTCCTTACTCCAAGCCTTAAGACTTGCCTTAACGTTTTTTAGCCTATCCCGAAGAACACAATCTGGCCGACAACTATTCACCTCTTTTTTCCACGCATCCTCAACGACTTGATTAAATATGAAACTTCTAACCAAACGTTGAAAACTCTAAATGGTTTCAAGCCAAAGTCTGAATCCACTTCTTTTAATATAATAGGGCAATGATCTGATAACTTTCTATCCAAGGCGATGACAAAAAGGTTACCCCACAAATTAATGAACTCATCACTCATCAAGAATCGGTCTAGCTTACTAAACTTTACACCGTCGTCGCTAACTCTAGTGAATTTCCGCCCCCATTGGAACCTCGACTAATCTCCTATCGTTGATAAAATCATTGAAATCTATTATTTCTTTAACATTAACCCGAGAGTTTAGCCTATCATCATTGCTTCGAACCACATTTAAATCCCCAAAATACACCACGCGCCACTCCATCTAAGAATCACATTTCCTTTCCATTTCTATTTGTATGAAAACATTATTAGTGACTATTAGATGTAATTTGGTTTTTCAATTAACTTGTAACTTGGTCTCTTAAATAGAGACAATAACAAGTTAAAAGGTAAGGCAAGGTAATGTAACACCCAATACCGTCTTTCACGAGTTATGGGTCCTAATACCGTCTTGCACGGTGTTTGGGGGAGGTTGAGACATAGACAGCTATACCCCTAACAAAGGTAGAGAGGCTGCTTAAGGAGTAAAGATTGAACCCTTGACCTGTGTCTCTAGAGGCAAGGGTGATAACCACCTGATCCAACCTTGCTATGTTAGAGACAATAACAAGTTGTGGCATATTTTTTGTGGTTTTTGTGGCAATGTAACTACAGTACTTACAATCTCTTAAATTGCGACGTATAAAGAAAGTGCAGTGTTTTGTGTGTCTAAAATGTTATAAGATTACAAAAGGTTGCATATACGCTAAGATTCTATAAAATGGTATTCACCCTTAGACCATTTTATCAACGATCTATCATAACTCAATCTTTAATTAGAATATTATTTTCTTATTCCTTCACCTATACAACCAATACATACAACCAATCTCAACTTTTTTTTACCATTTATCAACAACCCAACCTAACATATAATATTATGCTTTATAGAGGGGTTTCAAAAGAGTGTGCAAGAGGTGCAGTCGCACAGGGCATCCTACGTATAAGGTTAGACATATGTGAGCCATATAATTCAATTTTATATGCAACTTCTTTTTAGTTTACAAGTGTAATAGGGCTTCTTTGTTGTTATTGCCTAGGGCTACTGAAAACAACCGGACGACCTTGTTCTTATATTTATTATATATATATATATATATATATAATATATATGATATATATAATATAATATATATATCTAATAAATAAATATATATATATATAGTAAGGATCCAGTGAGAAGTAAATTAAAATAAGAAGTGATGATAAGTGACTAAAAACCATAACAATTTGAGAAGCAACGACTTGCATAGTTGCTATTTTCATTCCATGTTAGATGCACCATTTTGAGTTTCGAATGTTAATTTGATGTGTAGATGGTGCAAATTGATTTTCATGATTTTGGCACATGCAGAGGAACAAAAAACAAGAGAAAAAATGAAATGCATCTAATATACGTATATGCATCTAATTAAAAGCTAGAAAACACATTATGATGCATTATAATGCATCTATGATTATAAAGATGCATCTAATTTAAGCCATTGCATCTTGAATATGCGGTTATAGTTACTTCTTATCCTTCTTATTTTAAGAAAACTTCTTATTTGATCCTAACTCTCTCTCTCTCTCTCTTTCTTTCTCTTTCTCTCTCTCTCTCTCTCTCTCTCTCTCTATAATATATATATATATATATATATATATATATATATATATATATATATATATATATGATATTAGTATATATATATAGTTTATATTTTTAATATATATATATATTTATATTTATATATAATTGAGATCAAACGAGAACTTTCTTAAAGTTGTAAAAATAAGAACCAACCAAAATCTCACAAATAACACACTTCTTAAAACAAAATAAAAATGCAATTAATTACAACTAAAATTGTTAAAGATTTGATGGGTTTTCTATTGAAAAATGACGTAAACTAGATGATACATTTTGATTCTACGTGTAATGTGTATCAAGCTTTGTTATTGTGTATCAAGTTTTTAGTGGTTGATGTGTATTAGGTGTATCAATTTATGTATAAGAAATTAGCTTTTTGAGATTTTGATGTTAGGGTATCAAATTTTTAATTGTGTATCAGCAATCCGTTACTCATGTATAAGTTGGTTATTAGTCGGTTTAATGTTTACTTGTATTAATATTTTATTTTTTGATGTATCCATGCTAAAATGGTTATGTATCGATGTTTTAATGGTATTTTAGATTAGTTCTTATTTTTACAACTTTAAGAAGTTCTCACATTAACCCTCTTCTATATATATTAAGAGATAACGTGTAAATGAATATTGATTGGCCATTCCTAGTGTGACACGCGACGAGGTTGGATCAACAATTTAGAAGTCACCAAACGAACCGGTTGTGACTCTCTCTTTCTTCATTTTGTATACGTTTAATATAATATTATTATTTATTTACTTCGTACCCTCCATCCGGTTGGATGAGATCACAAATAAACATAGTCTTAGTTATCTATATCTATACTACATATAAAAAGAAAGCACCCTTCTTTCTTTTCATTAAATGCACATTTTTTAAGTAATACTAATTTTAATGCATGATATACAACATCTTATGCAAGGATCAAAATTCTGCACACATCTCTATCTCTTCATTAAATGCACATTTTTTAAGTAATACAAATTTTAATGCATGATGTACAACATCTTATGCAAAGATCAAAATTCTATACACATCCTTATCTCTTCATTAAATGCATATTTTTTAAGTAATACAAATTTTAATGCATGATGTACAACATCTGTACTACTTTATAAAACAAAAACATCATTCTCTCTTCATTAATGCACAAAAAAATTAAGTAATACAACTTATTAAGCTTATGATACAATCCTTAAATACAACTTGATTTTAAGTAACACATATCATAAAGCTTATGGTACAATCCTTAGATGCACAAAACTTATATAGTTTTTAAGTAATACAAGTTTTAATGCACTGTATACAACTATTTAATGCACCAATGCATAAATATAATTAATGTTATTATTAAAATACTCCATCACTCCAAAGTACAATTAATATAATATATGGTACAAACCAAACAAGCTCTTTATACTACATATAAAGCAAAAAGATAATTCTCTCCTTATTAAATACATACAAAATTTTAAGTAATACAAATTTTAAAGCTTATGATACAACTCTTAAATGCACAAAATTTAATTTTAACTAATACAACTTATAAAGCTTATGGTACCTATCTCTCCTATTTTTATTTTTTTTTAAGTAATACACACTTATATACACATTATACAAGTTTATATATCACGTCAGTTACGAAACTTAAATTGAATGTCGTCATTATGACCATCTCACTACTAATTTAATCAAAACATGTTAAAAAATAATTAAACTTTATACCAATGAAGTCCAAAAACTAATATTAAACTGTTGTTTGCACAAGTGCATTTTCTAATTTAACGTTTCGTCAATGATATCATCATCGAAACTAAAAATGCAAAAACCTAATTTTTTTCTTTTCAAAGATACTAGCAGGGTACCCGCGCGATGTGGCGGCGAGTACCTTGTAATCAAAAGTTTTGGCGGCAATATTTTTTGATTACTTGTTTTTTCGTTATAATGACTGTACACATGACGAAAATGTTAGGGAATAACTTTATCGTACACCATTTCATATTAAAACGTTAAGTAAATGTGCGTCAAGATGTAATGACGTTACGGAAACAGTAATAAGTAGTATTATGATGTTGTAATAATTAGCGGTTAAAAGTATTTGTAATAAAAACAATAGTGAGCAATGAAGTGTATCAAATTCTGAACTCATATCTTATTTGTAGGTAAAAAATCATAATGGGTAATCTATTATGTGCAAAAGATTATAAGAATGTATTATTTCTTGTTTGTGTGGTATATAGTGCTCATTTTGAATCCTAATTTATGTAACTTACAAAAACTTGAATGAAATAGCAATTTGTGAATTATATCTTTCAAAAAAATGATTTAAACAAAAATGTTTGTGAATAATATCTTTGAAAAAACAATAGGTTTTTGCATTTTTAGTTTCGATAATGATATCATTGACGAAACGCTAAATTAGAAAATTCACTTGTGCAAACAACAGTTTAATATTAGTTTTTGGACTTCAATGCTATAAAGTTTAATTATTTTTTAACATGTTTTGATTAAACTAGTAGTGAGATGATCATAATCACAACATTCAATTTAAGTTTCGTAACCGACATGCTATACTAACTTGTACAATGTGTATATAAGTGTGTATTATTGAAAAAAAAGAAAGAGAGATAGGTACCATAAGCTTTATAAGTTGTATTAGTTAAAATTAAATTTTGTGCATTTAAGAGTTGTACCATAAGCTTTAAAATTTGTATTACTTAAAATTTTATACGTATTTAATGAGGAGAGAAGTACATTTTGCTTTATATGTAGTATAGAGAGCTTGTTTGGTTTGTATAATGTATTATATTAATTGTACTTTGGAGTGATGAAGTATTTTAATAATAACATTAATTATATTTATGCATTGGTGCATTAAATAGTTGTATACATTGCATTAAAACTTGTATTACTTAAAAACTATATAAGTTTTGTGCATCTAAAGATTGTACCATAAGCTTTATGATATGTGTTACTTAAAATCAAGTTGCATTTAAAGATTGTACCATAAGCTTAATAAGTTGTATTACTTAATTTTTTTTGTGCATTAATGAAGAGAGAATGATGTTTTTGTTTTATAAAATAGTATAGATGTAATATAGATGTTGTACATTATGCATTAAAATTTGTATTACTTAAAAAATATGCATTTAATGAAGAGAAAAGGATGCATGTAGAATTTTGATCTTTGCATAAGATGTTGTACATCATGCATTAAAATTTGTATTACTTAAAAAATATTCATTTAATGAAGAGAGAGAGATGTGTGCAGAATTTTGATCTTTGCATAAGATATTGTACACCATGCATTAAAATTAGTATTACTTAAAAAAGTGCATTTAATGAAGAGAGAGATGTTTTCTTTTTATATGTAATGTAGTATAAATTATTCACAAACTTTTTTATTTAAGTCATTTTTTTGAAAGATATAATTCACAAACTGTTATTTCATTCAAGTTTTTGTAAGTTACATAAATTAGGATTCAAAATGAGCACTATGTACCACACAAACAAGAAATAATACATTCTTATAATCTTTTGCACATAATAGATTGCCCATTATGATTTTTTACCTACAAATAAGATATGAGTTCAGAATTTGGTACACTTCATTGCTCACTACTGTTTTTATTACAAATACTTTTAACCGCTAATTATTACAACATCATAATACTACTTACTACTGTTTTCGTAACGCCATAGCATCTTGATGCACATGTACTTAACGTTTTAATATGAAATGGTGTGCGATAAAGTTATTCCCTAACATTTTCGTCATGTGTACAGTCATTATAACGAAAAAACAAGTAATCAAAAAATATTGCCGCCAAAACTTTTGATTACAGGGTACCCGCTGCCGCATCGCGCGGGTACCCTGCTAGTTATATATAAAGGGTTTATCCATTTTTCTTGAATCTTATAATGTTGAAAACTTACTGTAGTTTGCCTAAATTACCTCTAAGTACCCTTAATACACTTTAATATCGATTAATTTTAAACTTGACAACTTTTCAAAAACACACACTATATTAATTTAAAAAAAACACATGATTTTTCTCAAAAAACACACGCTTTGCATCAAGGGTCAGACCATAATCACGATTTCACAAATATGATTATTTCCCGCTATACATCGTCGCTTTGCGCGGATATACCTCTACTTTTTTTAAAGAAAATATATATTATAAAGATGAAATAAAAGTAATAAGTTAAAATTACACCAAATTAACTTGACAATGCACCATACTAACTTGCATCATCGACAATCAACCCAAACTAACTGCTCTTCCACCATCGAACACAAAACTAGCTACAAACTAACATCAAACGTGTACGAAAGTGAAATTCCAAACGAATAACTTCAACCTCCAAAACCACAACCTGACACAGTGTCACTTGAAGCATAACTCACTGAAATATCAAACCAAACAATTCCGTTCACACAATACGAATGAGTGGTGTCACCGAAAAAAATTCACTCTTGACCCATTGCTAACATTTTATCTTCCTTGATATTCCACCTTTTACGGCCATACAGCTCAACTTCCTTCACTCCCAACCCAACTTCACACTTAAGTTACACATAAAAGTTTGTTAAATATATAGGTATTTGGATTTGGATTAATCCATATTATGTGTTTCTCTTACGGGGTCGCTCTAAACTCGCGACAACCTTATACTCAGGGGCGGACCCAAGACTATAAGTTACTGAGTGCAAATTTTTTTTAAAGGAAATACAAATGAAGTGAAATATACAATTTCTTAAAAAGTAGCAAACAAATTAAAGTGACATGTATTTCTTTTAACATTACAATATATTAGCTAAACAAGATATGTATTTATGTGACACAAATTTTCCGGACCAGGTTCACTTCAGAGAAATTAAGAGTTTTAACAAAAATTAACACTAGGCGAAAAACAGCTATCAAATTCCCGTGACCAGGGGCGGAGGGATGTAGAAGGTAGGGGGAGCCGGCGCCCTCGATAAACTGACGATTTTTTTTAGTGCAAAAATTGTAATTTTATAGCCTTATTTTCAGCTTGCCCCCATCCCAAATCTCAAATTGCCCCCGATACGACTGCTTAAATATCAAAAAGCTATTGAAAAGCTGCTAAAAGATGCTAAAAAATTGCTAAAAGTTGCTAAAAACTGTTAAAACGCTGCTAAAAAGTGCTAAAACGTTACTAAAAAGTGCTAAAACGCTACTAAAAAGCTGCGGTTTTTGAAGATTTTTTTTTTGCCCCCTATATACCAAGATCCTGGCTCCGCCACTACCCGTGACCCCTAGAACCCCCTATTTACGCCATTATACACAATTAAAAAAAAACCTTTTGACACAACTTTAATCAAATATCTGTAGTCACTTTTATAAAAAATATATGCATTATATCAAACTTTTGAAGCCTCAATATTTTGAAGGCCATGCAATTACATACTTCACACATTCTCATATACAACTTTGTTTTTCGACATATAAGCCTATATTATATTAATGGTATGTTTCACCAAGGTAACTCCGTAAACTAAAAAAAGAGTTTACATCCTTGTTCAGGGGCGGATCCCGTACTCTAAGCAAAGAGGTGCAAACACATAAAAAGTTACTAACACTAGGGAAATAAAACTGAATTAAAAAGTACGATTTCGTTAAAACTAGCAAACAAATTATAAAGACATGTATTTCTTTTGACATATTATGACACGTCTTATATGGCACGACAAATTCAAGATCGGGTTCATTCGGAAAAAATGAAGATTCTGGACGAAAATTTACACTAGGCGCGCAATCATCCAGGTTACCAAACCCCGAAACCCTCCTAAATCTGCCCGTGTCTTTGTTAGCTTTTTCAAATTCAAATAAGCCCGTAAAGTATTAAAACAAGCTAACCCAAACATCCTAGTTAAGCTTCCACTTTCTTTGTTATCTCTTAAAACCACCCCATCACCGGAAAATATCTCCGGCCACCGTCAATCAATCCCAAAACCTCAAATGAAGCTCAAAACCAACAACCAAACACTAGTTTTATAAAATAATGTCAATCTTTATGCAATGCCCAAACCTCAAACTCACATTTGTGTGATCCAATCACTTCTCAATTCATTTTCAAAAGGCCCAATCGCTAATTCAATCGAAACCCTCGAAACCTTATCTAAAAAGGGTTTAAGATTAGACACTAATTCATTAGCTTTCATCTTGAAAAAATGTGGGAATTATAGATTACTTAAAGAGGGCAAATGGGTTCATTTCCATATGAATGTTACGGGTCGGAAAAAACCAGGAACTTATTTAAGCAATTTTCTGATTTATATGTATGCAGAATGTGGGGATTGTGTTAGTGCACGTAAGGTGTTTGATAAAATGTCTGTGAGGAATGTGTTTTCTTGGAATGGGATGATTAATGGGTATGTTAAAGGTGGGATGATTCGGGCTGCGAGGGGGTTGTTTGAGAGGATGGAGGTGAGGGAGAGGGACGTTGTGACGTGGAATACGATGGTTGTTGGTTACGCGTGTAGTGGGATGTGTGACGAGGCGGTGAAGTTGTTTAAGGAGTTTAGGAGGGTGGGTGGTGGGGTTAATGAGTTTAGTTTTGCGGGTGTTGTGATGGTTTGTGTGAGGATGAAGGATTTGTGGCTTGCGAAAGAAGTGCATTGTCAGGTTTTTGGCGTTGGTTTTTTGTCGAATGTGGCGCTTTGTAGTGCGGTGGTGGATTGTTATGCGAAATGTGGGGAGATGGGTGATGCTAGGAAGTTGTTTGATGAGATGCCGAATAGAGATGTACTTGCTTGGACTACTATAGTTTCGGGGTATGCTAAATGGGGTGATATGAATATGGCTAGGGCGTTGTTTAATGGAATGCCGGTAAAGAATACTGTATCATGGAATGCAGTAATATCTGGGTATACGAGACATGGTTTTGGTTATGAAGCTCTTGAGTTGTTCAAGGAGATGATGGCTCGTAAAATTAAACCGGATCAGTTCACTTTCAGCAGTGTTTTGTGTGCTTGTGCTAGTATCCCTTCAATTAAAAACGGTAAGCAAATTCATGGGTTTATGATTAGAACTAAATTTATACCAAATACTATAGTAGTTAGCTCGCTCATCGACATGTATTCTAAATGTGGAAACCTAGAACTTGGTGAGCTAGTTTTTAAACTCGCGAGTGATAAACATAACACGATATTATGGAACACGGTGATATCTGCCTTGGCGCAACATGGTCATGGAGAACGAGTAATAGAGCTTTTTTTGGACATGGTGAAATCACAAGTAAAATTAGATAGGATTACGTTTGTTATAGTTTTAAATGCATGTAGTCATTCTGGTCTTGTTCAAGAGGGGCTACACGTTATTAACAAGTTGATGCATGAGCATAAAGTTGTTCCTGATCAAGAACATTATGCATGTTTAATCGATCTTTTGGGACGAGCAGGGCATTTTGATGAAGTGGTAAATCAACTCAGAGAGATGCCAATCAAACCTGATGCTCGTGTTTGGAAATCTTTATTAGGGATATGTAGGATTCATGGAAACTTAGAGTTAGGAACGGTAGCTGCTGAACGTTTAATTGAGTTGGAACCTCAATCTTCTGTAGGTTATGTGTTTCTTACAGGTATATATGCCGCTTCTGGGAAGTGGGAGTCAGTAGCAAAAGTGAGAAAACTTATGAATGAAAGAGATGTAAGGAAAGATCCAGGTGTTAGCTGGTTAGAAAACGAGAATAGGTTGCATGCTTTTACCGTATCAGACACGTCACATGCTTCAAAAGACGACATTGAGTCAGTTTTGGATATTTTAGCTACTCAAATGGAAGATGATTACTCTTTTAATGATGCTTGAAGGTAAGGTTATTTTTGTCTTTGTTAGAAATTAGATATGAGAAATGAGATGAATTGAGTGTATATTTATCTAATAATTGAATATTGATTTAAAGAAAATATTGATGATATTAAATTCATACATAGGTAGCTCGTTTGAGAGTGTGTTAGGGCGTTCTTTGTAAGGATGGCATTTTTTGGTCTTATCCATCTTTCAGTTTCTATACTAATAGAGGCCCCCAGGAATTTTGATGTAAGATTATAAATTTAATAGTTTTCGCCCCTCTTTGAGATTTTTTATAATTGATTTGTAGTTTTAGTCCCCCTCGGGGATTGTTTGGTTGTGTTACTGCTAGCTATGAATGTATATGCAGGGGAATTTTTAAATCATGTCCTTGCCGTGTTTACTTTTTTGGCTTTAGCAACTTTGTTGTGTGTCATTAATTATCGTGGCAAGTAAGGCAAGCAGGGTTCTATGGGTACGCACACCTCATAGTACCCTCTCCAAAAGAAATCGATTAGTTTGCTAGGTTTGGTTCTTCCCAAATCGATGGTTCAGACTTCATGAGTGAGTAAATCAGGGTGCCTTTCAGCTACAGGTACTTCGCAAAAACTTGAATGCATTAAGTAGACTATATGTTTGTCGGAATCGATTAAATGTAATTAGCTCTTTATATGTTCGTCTTTAGCTTGATGAGGAATCTGTTTACACATAGAAACAAAATCCTAACAGACACTAAGGCGCACCAGCCTTGCATGTACATGTAGTGAAGTGGTGGAATTAAGTGGCCATTACCCGTGAAGGAAACTGTGTTGGGGAAAGGCAATAAGATTTTAGTTCAAAGAATTTTCTTTTTGTTTGCAGTGGTAATGGTGTTTTTTATGAAGTGTTAAATTTATTTTGTCAAAGCAGGTTGGTTGTTTTTGTTTTCTTTTGGTGTGTTCAACGTTTTTTTGCAGACTCATACAGTATTAGCGTTAATGTGCTAGTATCACTTTGTGGTGTTAGAATTCAGATATAATGTCAGTGTTTATAAACAATGGTCTGGTTTTTGCCTGCTTACAGTTTTATCTTGCTCTTTGGTTTTAGTTCATTTGTTTCGGTCTTATTTCTTGTTAGTTATTGCCTGTCCATTGACGACAGTATTCCACAGCGCTCGCTCCTTTTATTAATTTATTTTTGCTGATTCAGTGAAAAAAAAACCTGGCTGATGCCTAGGAGATTAAACTCACTGGTCCAGTCTCGAATGATGAACTAAAACCCGGTTCTTCAAGGCCTTGTCTTCAGACCAGCTAGTCATGGTGGTTCCTAGTTAGTCATAGTTATGTTGTCGAACTCGATTATAACCTGCCTGGTTGGAACCAAGGACGAGTTGATGCCCAGTTTGAAACCTGTTCAGCAAGGTCCATATAGAAATCTATTAAGGGTTATCTTTATTTATAGTTTCACCTTTTTCTAGAAGAAGCTGCAAAGTTTTGATACCATGATTTAAATCCCATTATAATTTTTTTGACACAAAGACATACACTCAAATAGAGTTCACGCACACGATATCGATCAGTTATAACCACATTAAAGTTAACCCATCTTCTAAAACATGGATGTCCACAATATATGTAACCATATGCAAAGGATTGTAAAAGTTAAAATCAATATACTTGTCTCACAAGCGTGATGGACTCAGTTGTCAAGTTAGAAAAGAATTCAACATGATAAATGAAAAAAAACAAACAAATTACACACACATCAATGAAAAACTATATATAACAAGTAGAGGTGGCAAAATGGGCGGGTCGGGCGGGTTCGGTCGACGGGCCAAACGGGCAACGGGCCAAACGGGCGCGGGCCAACGAGTGCTTTTTAAAACATGGGTCAAACGGGCAACGAGTCCAAATTTTTTCTACGTTTAAGAACGTTTTCGCACATTTTCTACGTTTTCTAGGTTCTTGTACATTTTAAGCGTCTTCGTACGGTTTCACACACATTTGCACGTTTTTCTATTTTTTTCGCTTGCTTTCGCACGTTTTCGCTCATTATCGTATGTTTTCGTCCGTTTTCGTCCGTTTTTTTACGTTTTCGTCCGTTTTTTTACGTTTTCGTCTGTTTTTTTTACGTTTTCGTCCGTTTTTTACGTTCTCGTCCGTTTTCGTCCGTTTTTTACGTTCTCGTCTGTTTTTTTACGTTTTAGTCCGTTTTTTACGTTTTCATCCGTTTTTTGTACGTTTTCGTCTGTTTTTTTACGTTTCGTTCGTTTTTTACGTTTTCGTCCGTTTTTTACGTTTTCGTCTGTTTTTTTACGTTTTCGTCCGTTTTTTTACGTTTTCGTCCGTTTTATACGTTTTCGTCCGTTTTTTTACGTTATCGTCCGTTATTTTTGTTTATTTACGTTATTGCCTGTTTTTTTTTTGTTTCGTCCATTTTTTACGTTTCCGTCCGTTTATTTACCTTTTCGTCCGTTTTTTTACGTTTTCGTAAAATAACGTAATAAAAAGCCGAAAACGTAAAATAACGGACGGAAATGTAAACAAACGGACGAATACGTAAAAAAACGAACGAAAACGTAAAAAAACGGACGTAAACGTAAACAAACGGACGAAAACATAAAAAACATACGAAAACGTAAAAAACGAACGAAAACGTAAAAAACGGACGAAAACGTAAAAAACGAAGGTAAATATTACAAAATGGACGTAAACGTAAAAAACAGGGAAAACGTAAAAAAACGAACGAAAACATAAAATAAAGTACGAAAACGTAAAAAATGGACGAAAACGTAATATAACAGACGAAAACGGTCGAAATCGGTTGAAAACGAACGAAATCGTTCGAAATCGGTCGAAAACGGTCGAAAACAATCGAAATCGGTCGAAATCGATGAAAATCGGTAGAAAACGGTCGATATCGGACGAAAACGGTCGAAATCGGTCAGAAACTATCGAAATCGGTCGAAAACGGTCAAAATTGGTCGAAATCGGTGGAAATCGGTCAAAATCGCTCGAAAACGGATGATATTGGTGGAAAACGGTCGAAATCAGTCAAAAACGGTCGAAATCGGTCAAAAACGGACAATTGACCGAAATCGGTCGAAAAAGGACGAAATCGGCTGAAAAAGTCAAAAACGGTCGAAAACAGTAGAAATCAGGCGAAATCGGTCGAAATCGGTGAAAATCGGTCGATATCAGACAGAATCGCTCGATATCGGTCAAAATCGGACGAAAACGGACGAAATCGGCCGAAAAAGGTCGAAAACGGTGGAAATCGGTCGAAAACGAACGAAAACGGTCGAAATCGGTCAGAAACTATCGAAATCGGTCAAAAACAGTCGAAATCGGTAAAAATTGGTGTAAATCGGTCAAAATCGGTGTAAATCGGTCGAAAACGGTCGAAATCGCTCGAAAACGGCAAAATTGGTCGAAAACGATAAAAAATGGTCGAAATCGTATAAAAACGTTAAAAACGGATGAAAATTGCACCCAACAAGACCCATCTATAAAAAAGTACCCGACCATTATACCCATGTTTATTTTGTTCCATCATATTTAATAGTCCATCAAGCCCGCTGACAATAAAAGAGAGAGTCCATTTAGCCCATCATACTTAAAAAAAAGAGTCCAATTGACCAAAATGTTGACTCATGGGTATTATTTGCCAGCTCTAATAACAAGTAGAATTTGATCGGTTGAAAAAAAACTTCGGGTAAAATAAGGCTCTTTCCTTCATACCTTATGGAAGATGAGATCAATTAACAAAAGCTGTGGGTTCTTAAAACTCTAAACTCCGAGTAACAATGTATGGTTTCAAAATTTACATTAGTAACGTGTGATTTTATAGGAGTATAACATTATCATATCAATATTAGTAAAAAAAACAAAAGTTCTTAAAGATGCATATAAATAAATCTCTATTGAAATGTTAGAAAATGATCACCGTGATTTAATTTGTTTCTATTCGACGATTAAACGTTATTCAGATGTTTAATCATCCGAAAGAAATGCCCAATTTATGGCAAAATCAATATTTTGCATAACTTGACCATCTATTCTGAAAGAAAAACTTTAATTTTGGGTCGATCAATTTATTTGATCATTTCTTATACATGGTAATTGTTTGAGGTTCGTATAAATTCTGATCATAGGTTGAGAGAGATGCCTTCGTAACAAGAACATTTCACCGGTACGTATATATATTGCTAACCCTTTTTCAATTCATGCAAATCCTGAATCCTTATTGATAAATCGATCTTGTTTATATCTACACTTAGCATTGACATATAAATGGTGCATGGGAAGTTTTGGTTTTGATTTATTGTGTGCATATTTGTTGGTCATTGTCTCATTTAAATATTTTGATTACTTTGATGTTGGTCAAAATTTATGATTATCCAGATGTCTTAATTAGTTAGTTTAATTCCAATGATTCAATTTTAACTCCAATCCACAAAATGTACACATCAAAACTCAACTCCCTTAATTTATACTGTATTACTAACAAAAGGTAACAGATTTATCAATAAGATTAAGAGAATTCATGTACGATGTATACGAACCTAATCATCTTCATCGGTCGTTCTATATACTGTTCTAGTAATGTGAGCTTTGTGGTCTAAACAGAAATAAAGACAAAGAGCGGTCATTACAGTAAAGAAAAGATTAAAGAAGAAGGATGTCGAGCCTCGACCCCAAAAAATGTAGCCGAAATGGGCTACATCGTGTGTGCAAAATCATCCCAACAACTGTCATCCGTAAAACATTACAACTACTTGAAAATTCAATTGGAGACGTGTCATGGCTCCTTCATGTATCGACCCCTTCAAATGATCAAGATGAAGAGTATCTCGGGTTACTGCCAACTGAGGCTAACGAGCCCATGTTGAGTCTAATTTGGGAAAATATAGCGATCTTACGTAAGGGTACGTTGGAAGAACGAGCAGAAGCCGCGATATCCCTTGGAACTATAACACAGGACAACAAGAGATACGGGAAGTTAATAATTGAAGAAGGTGGGGTCCCACCGCTGTTAAAACTCGTAGTAGAAGGGAATGAAGACGGCCAAAGGAATGCCGCACGAGCTATTGGGTTATTAGGTCAAGATCCCAAAAATGTTGAAGATATTGTAAATGCGGGTGTTGGTGCTATATTCGCGAAAATTTTAAGATTTTCGCCAATGAAAGTACAATTAGTCGTGGCGTGGGCGGTTTCAGATTTAGCTGCAAGTTACCCAAAATGTCAAGAACACTTTTTGAAACACAATGTAGTTGAGTTGCTTATTGGTCATTTAGCGTTTGAAACAGTACAAGAGCATAATAGATACGCGATTGCTAGTAAACAAGATATGTCGATTGATATGGTTGTTTTGGACAATAGTGATACTGGGAACGAGGAACACAAAAGGTGTCAGGTTTTGCATCCACGGCCCATAAAAACCTACCGTATGCATGATATGCAAAACATGGCGATGAACACACTTATTGAAAACTTAGGAAAGAACCGTAATGACAGGTCACACAAGTATGAAGACAACACTAGAAAAGAAATCCCGTTTGTGGGAAGTGTTATTGCGAAGGAATTTGATGATCTTGAGACGAAGAGTCAAATGATGGTGATGGTGGCTCGAGCTTTATGGTACCTTTGTTTAGAAAATGTTGCGATTTGTAAAACTATTACCGAGTCACAGGCACTTCTTTGTTTCATACGTCTTTTGGAAGAAGGCGAGTATGAAGTACGATACATTTCAGCTATGGCATTGGTTGAAATTACCGCAGTGGCTCAAGACCATGCTGAGTTAAGAGAATCGGGGTTTAATCGGACGTCTCCTGCCACTCAAGCAGTTGTTGAGCAATTCCTGAAAATCATACAACGCCCAAACTCAGGCTTTCTCATCCCAAGCATCCAATCAATTGGAAATTTGGCGAGAACGTTTCCTGCCACTGAAACAAGAATCATTCCTCTTATGGTAAGATTACTTGAACACACTGAAACAGGTGTGGCAGCGGCAGCAGCCGTCGCTTTAACAAAGTTTGTAACACGTACGGAAAATTCCCTTCATGTGAACCACTGCAAGACGATAATAGATCTCGGGGGATGTATACAGTTACTTGTATTATTGTATCTTGGGGAAGAAGCAGTTCAAATCCCAGTGTTGATACTCCTTTGCTACCTTGCAATGCACGTACCTGATAGTGAGACCCTAGCTAGAAATGAAGTGCCTATAGCGCTCCTTTGGGCAGCGAAAAAAGATTGTTTTATTTTTATTTTTAGACAGTATTCATCTCTTGATACCCTACTTGACGAAGTAAGACAAAGATTGAAGATCTACTAGAGGCATCTGCTAGAATATCATATATGCCGTAACACATGTAAAATAACAAACGATAAGTTTTAATATAGATCTTTATGTCATAACTTTTCTTTCTAATAATCAGAGGTTGAAAATTTTGAGCCGTTTGGCTTTTTTTAACATTATAAGTTTGATACGTTTCGATACTATACAAAGATCTATACTACAATCACAACTTGAGAGATACATACCGTTATGTTTAGTGCTGTTAAATTAGTCGTTTTGTCATTATTTCATCACTAATGTATCCTTGTTGATCTTTTGTAGTTTTTGTAATGCAACAGTTTGTTACGATAACAGGCAAGACAGTAAAAGGTAGATAATCGTTGGTCTTATACATCATCTGTCTATGTTCTTTTTCCGATAATATTTATCAACCCTTTTCTTTCCTTTCATTATAGGAGATCTACACAATATTGTATGAGTGCTAGTAATCGTACGAGTGGATAACATATGCGAGTCACATCCCATCTCCCCTTTTCCATTTGAAAATTCTTTTAGCTCGTTTGTATAGTCATCTACCCTTGTATAAATACCTTGTTCCTTGCTCAATAATTTACGTGGTACGATTCATTTATGAAAGCTCTTGTCGAAAACTTCCACATTTATAGGAAACCTGGAAACTAGGCACCAACTTTTTTTGGGAACATTGTATCTCTTTTGCCATCTTCGTGTCCATATAAGATTGCATTTTTTATAACATCATAATTTTACTTACTATAGCTACCATGAAAAAGGTGTTTCCAAAGCTAACAATTGAGTTTTTTTTAAATTGCAAAACCAAATGTTTCACCCATGTCTAAGTCCTTAAGTTTTACGCCATTCGGCAATGTTAAATCAAACTTGCATAACAAATTTGCCAACATCTTCTCAACAACCGCCACTGCGTAAGCTTTACTAGGGCAGCCATACATCACGAAATCCATAGAACTTCCAAGGAACCTTTCGGGCACAAATTCATTAGGCCTGTCCGGTTGTCCCACACTTTAGGATCCCTTGCAATTGCCCATGTATTGATGTAAACTCTGGTTCCTTTTGCTATGTCAAATCCCATTACATTCGCATCCTGCATTGAAACTCGAGTAAAATGGGAGAGCCGGAAGGTGGAGTCGGGTAGCTTCCATGATAACAACTTTAGGTACTTCATTTGATCAACATCACCGTCTATGATATGTGTTGCTTCCCATTAATTATCTTCCTCACGTCCTCCTGCTCTTTCTTTAGCGCATAAGGATGTTTCAGGAGCCCGGCCATCACCCATTCTAATTAAGGCTGTTGTCTCCATGCTAGCAAAGTATGTGTCCTATATATGACAAATCCAAATAGCCAGTATCAACCTACAATTGTATACTACTTGTGGAATTGACGGATAATCGAGATAGTATTTCAGAAGTTCTTCGCATGCGTGATTTACCAGGGATTCTGAAGAAAATTGATGATGCACTTCATATAGTTGTTCCAAAGATTTCAATTGGTGCTACCAATGATCATTTGAAAGATAATCTTCCAAAGATTATTTCTCAAGATCTTGCTACTCGTGTTCCAAATATGATTGAAGATCTTTTCAAGTAACAAATGGAATCTACAACATCAAATGATCATTCATCTTTAAAGAACTCAATTGCTTCTATTTCTGATTTGAAACATCGTTTGTATATGAAGATGAAGCGAAACATTCAATCTCAAATTGATGATTCGGTGATGAGGAGGATTGCAAGATAAGTTTGGAATGTCTTCACTTTCACCTTCCACTTGCAGACCACATGCTTCTCGCCA
>BQNB010037898.1:0-16782 GCA_026074375.1 Tanacetum coccineum | reverse complement strand
AAGCTTGCTGGACATGAAGGAAATATTATCTGAAACATCAACGGGAGCCCATTAACATATTACTTAAGGACCTGATTTAACAAGAAAATGGACGAAAGGGAACGAACTTCGTTTCGTTTCCAGGTTTATGGATTGGATTCAGTCAGCCTATGTCAGTCAGTTTTTGAAATGAAAAGCAGTATCATATTGGTATTAGAAAATGGACTTGAAAAAAACTAATAGGCAAAATACATAATTCTGCTGTGAGATATCGAAATATGAAAGTAGTATCGTTTTGTTGTTAAACAAGCAAAAGAACCCGCGCGTTGTGGCGGGGCTAATTTTTTCCCGAATAATTTTTTTTTTACGTTTCGGGGGGTTTTTTTTGGGCGATGCGTTATGGCGGGGCTAATTTTTAATATTTTTTTTTTTTATGATTCGGGGAAAAAAAATTTGCGTTGGGACGGGCTAATTTTTTCCCGAATATTTTCTTTTTTTGGGACGGTTTTGTAAATTTTTTTACGGGAATTTTTGTGTAAGAAAATCGTAAATAGTTAAAAGGTGAGGGTCCGTTTTCTATTTATTTATTTTTTACTTTGGGCCAGATTTTAGGCTATTTTTTGGGTTTTTTTTTTGCTAATTTTTTCCCGGATATTTCCTTTTTTTGTACGATTCGGGAAAAAAAATTTTGCGTTGGGACGGGTTAATTTTTTCCCGAATATTTTCTTTTTTTGGGACGGTTCGATATCTTTTAAAATGCACTTCGTCTTGATTTGATCAACGAGGTCGTTCTATTTATGACATACCCTCTATTGATGTTACATTCTTCCTCAACACTTTCCAATTTTATGTTGTATTAATAATGTATAATGATGTCTTATTCAACGTACCCATAAATTTTTGCATAAGTAGCTAAGAAACGTTTAGGTCATAGTCACAGTATTCAGTGAGAAGAAGAAACGTTTAGGCAAGTCACAGTTTTCAGTGGATATTTATAAATCACTCAATTTATAAGTTTAAATGATTTATGTGCCCGTTTGGGTTGTAGATTGGTTTAAGATTTTGATTTAAATATGGATTAATATTTGAATTAGGATTTTATGTAGGAGAAAGAAAATAATTTTATATGTTAAATGTGTAAAAATAAAATAATTATATATTACTTTTAGAATTTGTGAAAAATAAAAAAAATTACATTACTTTTAGAATTTGTGAAAAATAAATAAAATGACATAGTAACTTATATGTGGCCGGGAGGTGTGCATGAAAATTAAAAATGAAATGAATATTGAGCTGCAAGTGATAGTAGTATTGTTATGTGAGCAAAAGTTAAGGGTGGCAATCGAGTCGTGTTCGGGTTGACCTGTTCGGGTTGACGGGTTATATTATCTTTACCTAAACACGACCCATTTATTAATCGTGTCAAAAAACTCAACCCTGACCCAGACCTGCGTAACACGTGTAACCCGTTTGTGACTTGTTTAATAAGTAAATAGGTTAAGCGGTGAATAAGGTTGGTGGTTTGTTGATTTAATTAATTTAAATGCAAAGATGATATCATGATCAAAAAAATGATAAACATAACATACATATAACTATACGACAATTTCAATGATATATGATTTATAATTGTAATTCACTCATATTAAGCACATAAGAAAATACATTAAATCCAAATCTAACATAAAGTCCGAGTTGTAAATTTTACTTTTAGAGACTTATATATATTTAAACGGGTTCACGGGTTGACATGTTTAATACTTACTCAACCCAAACACGACCCGTTTATTAAACGAGGTTAGACAGGTTGACCTGTTTTTGACCCAAACCTATTTACCCTCAACCCAAACCTGTTTAACTTCGTGTCGGGTTCGTGTCATTTATCGTGTCATGTCAAAAAATTTCACCCCTAGCAAAAGTCAACAATACAACAAAAATGTCAAAAACCCATGGGGTCATATGTCTTTCGTCAATACCCACTGACAAGGGTATCAGTTATTCGTATACCAACAACTCAAACCCAGGGCCGGCCTTAGTATCGGGCGAGCTGGGCGACGGCCCAGGGCATCATATTTTGAGGGGCATCAGATTTTAGGTTCATGTTATAGTGTGATTATCTCCTTTTATTTTCATGTTTAATTTTATATATAGCTAATGTGCAATTATTAGATGCACAATGTACAATATTTTTAAAACATGTATAGGTAAATATGAAATTTTCAATTAAAAAAAGAACATATATGAAATTGCCTTTTTTTAAATGGTATTTCCTAATTAAATTCTAGTTAAATAAGCTTTGAATTAGCCCAACAGGACATTTAGAGGGTGTCATTAAAAACTAAAACAACTTCTCCATATATACTGCTATGAGATTAAGCAAAGCCACGGGAGTACAATGAAAGAAAACCATAGGTTCAAACGAAGACCAAGCTCAAAGAAGCAACGACGAATTATATATAACATATTATAGTTTTCATGATTACTTTTATTATGAAGATTTGCAAAAAAAATTGATGATTTTGGTCAGCCAATTAAGAGTTTCAAAAATTAAAACCATAAAACTCTTTAGAATGTCTGCCAAGTTTGAGAATGTCTGCCAAGCTAACTACCTTTTGTCTTTTATTAAAAGTAAATTATACGTTTGGTCTCCATAGTTATGTTCGACAAATTCAAGTTTAGGTCCACATTATCAGTGAAAAAATTGAACGCCGATCGTATCATAGTAGACCGAACCAGATTGCAACGCGGCCCGTCGATTTTGCTAACGACATCAAATATTCTCATTTTCCCAGGTCATGTGAAGTTCACTCGAGTCGCGCTTGATTCTAGTCTTTGTTTCTTCGTACTTATCTCGTTTCTTCTTTAAGGCATAACTAACAAGTGAAGAGTTGAAGAGCTCTAACGTGTAATCCCATTAAAACTCGATATAATTTGTGTAATTAAGTTTATTTTTCTTAGTCCATATCATCTCCAACCTTTTTGTTGGGTTACCTTTTCCATCATCATCTTCAACCTATAACCGCCACCAATGTCACCACCAACTCCGACCATTGTTCATTATCCGCCAATGACCAATGTTTATTAAATAAAACTCAAGAACACCAACACAAACCCAACTATTTTAAAAAACTTTGAATTTTGCTAGAATCTTCTGAAAATTTAAATTACCAGATTTTCCAAAACACAAATCAAAGAACATTTCCAAACAAAAAAAAACTAATCACTTCAACTTATTAAAAAATTTCAACCCAAAATGTTCATTGTTGGGAAATATATTGTAAAAGACTTAATACTGGTAGTATAACAGTTAAGTCTGGTAGTATTAGTTAGTTCCGGCAGTACTAAGTTAAGTTTGGCAGTACTAAGTTAAGTCTGGCAGTACTATAGTTAGTACTGGTAGAGTGACAGTACTATAGTTAGTACTGGTGTTATTTAGTTAAGTCTGTTTATGTAACAGAATAGTGATAATAGTTATCTTAGAGATATCTTAGGAGATATCTTAGGAAAGGATATGCATTATCCTTTTACACGTTTTGTAAAGCCCATTAGGGTTTCCTTGGTGTATAAAAGAAACCCTACGACACAATGTTTAGTATGAGATCAAATTAGTAATTCTAATAGAAATTAATTGCAAATAGCAAAGTTTTACATTGTGTTCTTCTTAGTACTTGTGTTAAGATTCCGCATTAGCACATAGTATTTATAGTCATTGTCTCTCATATAGTTGATTTGGATTTATTCAAGTTAGCTATTGTCCTACAAAAGGCCAAACAGATCCAAGACTTAGGACCTACAAGTGGTATCAGAACCTCTAGAGGGACTCTGAGTAAGAAGAATCACAAGAACACAAACAATCACTTTCAGATCTAGAAAAATGTCTCAACCTGCTAATGATGATTTCTCTCAACATCTTAGTGATGATGAAGCATCATACCATGAAGATGCATCAGACAATGGTACTGCAACCAATAAACCAAAACAACAACAACAACAACTTACTCTTACCACTATCTCAAATATCAAACTCTTAATTATGAAGAAGGAGGAGTATGATATATGGGCCATGAAGATGGAGCATTACCTTGAATATATTGATAATGATGTTTGGAAGGTAATTCAGAATGGAAATTCAAAAAAGAGAATCTCAACTAGAAAAGATGGTGTTGTTAGAATACTGCCACCAGTATCTGCTGCAGAAATTCATGCTATTGAAAAGGAAAGGAAGGCTAGAACCATCTTACTTATGGCAATTCCCAAGGAACATCTGAGAAGATTTCAGAGAACATCTGAGAAGATTTCATGGTATGGGACGATGCAAAAAGAAAATTAGGAAGCTATAAGGGACTAGGTTTGGGTGGTAATGCAAATTCAAAGAAGATACAGAAAGCTTTTAAAACCACATATTGAAGCATTTACTATAATCAGTTTCAGAAAGGGTAAAAAACGGGATAATGATAGGTTGGGTAGTGGTGGGTCATTGTTGTGGGTACCAACAACTACTTCTCCATTTAGAAGCACCTGGAGCTGATTATCAACCTGAGATCAAATCATAAGTTTTCTCAATCTTGCCCCCAGCTTGGCAAACGGGCAATGACAATGAGAACCAAACCAGATGTATTGACACTTTGACCATTTAATAGACTTGTATTTAATAACCTTAGGATTGTTTGAGCAAGAACGTCACAAAGTACCATAACAAAATCATCTTGCAAGTGGCTCAAAATTTGCTTTAGTTTCATCACAACAAGAGCAGCACTAACAAGGTAAAGTCTGGACATGCCTGGTGCCATACATACATGTACCCTTCTACTTCTTCAATAACAATATTCTATAAAGAGAAGTCCTGCTGGTTTTGCTGATGAAGTATTTATTCACTCTTTGCCAAAAATCTGAAGATTGGACTTGCTCCATGAAGACCTGGAACAGATTGATGATATAAACATTGAAGAGATGGACATAAACTAGGCATATAGCAATGATTGCTAATACGAATAAGAAGTTTTTTTATACAAAAAGACTTGGAAGAGAGTCCTATTGATGGAAACAAAACCTGTTGGTTATGACAAAAAGAAGCTTGAATGTTTCAAATTTCACAACACAGGTCATTTTGCTAGAGAATGCCCCATCCAAGGTACAAATGATGGAAAGAAAAAGAGACTTTGTTTTATCAGATCAGGAGCTGGAAAGAAAGAGCAGAATCAAAACTGTTTGCTGACTATGGATGATGGTTTTGTCAATTGGGGAGAGCAAACATTGAGAGGAAGAAGAACAAATCATGCACTCATGGCAATCATCTCAAATAATGAGTATCTTATGTTCAAAAACTTCATTGATTCATATAATAAAGCTCAAACAACACTGTGTGATGAACAAACGATTCATAGTAGGTGAACAAAAGCAAAAATACTAATGCCTATTACTCCTAGTCTGTTAAGATAACTTTGAAGCTCAAGTTGTTACGTTTAAAAGCAGCAATTATCTCAACAATCTGAACAGCTTACATTTTCAGAGCAAATGAAATATATGCAAAAGGATGAAAACTTAAAAACTATCACGAGAGCGAGAATAGAGAATCGAAAGCAGCTTGTAAAACGAAATAAAGGAACAATTTGCAGAAAACAGTAGATCAGGGACAAAATACTCTTCTAAGAAACCTTTGGAAAATTATATGATCCACGTATGCACTTCTAAATAGGTAAAAACATTGACTTAGGATAGAAATACAATCAAAACAATTGATGTTATTTCAATATATGAGGAAGAAATGAAACCGTACTGTGTTTTTAAGTGTACAAAAAAGATTTTCTTAACCAAACCTTATAACAGTCGATTTTTCAAAGGACTTGATAATTTCAAAGGAGTTCACACATTCCATTGACCTGGAGACTATACTCCTAAACCACAAGAGGAAATTGATGATTCTTTGTATGTTTATGGTAAAAAGGGACATCAAAAGCCTGAAATTAGTGACTTAGATGACAATTCCACTGAGCATTCTACTTGTCAATCAAATAATAGTGAAGGATCTTTTGGAAATCCCTCTAAGCACTCTGCTGATTCTGAATCAGAAAGTATAAGTGTACCAAATGAGATGTCTACGTCTAAGTCTGTAATAGCAAATGAAAAAGTTGTGTCTTAATCAACATAATTAAGCCTAGTATTGTGCAACACCACGTAAAAACTCCAGGCAAAGCAACAAAAGAAAAATCAAGGGACACCATGAGTTAAAGGAAAGAATAGAATAAAAATGATGAAAAGAACTAGGAGAAGGTTACTCTTTCATCAAGAAAAAGTGTTTTGTTTGTGGAACGACTAATTCACTTGATTGATCATAGATTGTGACTTTTATGAAAAGAAAATGGTAAGAGAGGCCGAGCTTAAGAAATAAAGGGTTTTTAATACTGGTAACAGGGTGGCAAAACCAGTATGGAACAATGCAAACAGGGTTAATCATGCTAATCAATTTGTTCTTAGACCAGTACAACTTAATGTTGTTAGGTCTAATGTTAATACTGGTAGTTGCAAAATGTTTAATAATGATTAGGGCAAAACGTTAATCTGTTTAGGCCACAATGTTAAATCTGTCAGGACTAATGTAAATTACGGTAGATCTAAAAGAAAATAAACAACCAGTACCTACCAGTAACTCAAACAGTTTTAGTCCTGTAAGACCCCAGGTGAATAAGTTTAATCAAAGAAGTCATTTTTCAAAATCACATTCACCTGTGAGAAGACCCATTGTTAGAAATACAGCAAGAATGACTTATTCTCATGCTGTAAAGGGAAATTGGGGCACTGCTGTTAAGACCTCAGCAGGTTATAATTGGAGGAGAACAAGACCAAACTCCAATTATAATAGTGGATCCAATTTTGTTAGAACTGTAAATGTTAAAGGACCACAAGGCAGACCCAAGCCTGAAAAGGCCTTGTCCCTAAGAGAAAAACTAATTTCTCTTTTTCAATGCATGGTTCATCCACATCAAAGAACATGAAGGACAGAGGTATATTTGATAGTGGATACTCAGGGCACATGACTGGTAACAAGGATCACCTGGATGATTTTGAAGAATGCAAAGGGGGATCTGTTACCTTTGGAGGTAGCAAAGGCTACATAACTGGTAAAGGCAGAATAAGAGTTGGTAATTTAGATTTTGATAGTGTGTCTTTTGTAAAGAACTTGCATTTTAATCATTTTTCAATATCACAATATGTGATAATCATCACAAGGTTCTTTTTACTAAAACTAATGTCATGTTGTGCTCTTGACTTTAAGATGCCTAAATGAAAATCAGATACTTTATTCTAAAAAGTCCTAGAGCAACACAATATGTACATTTTTGATATGAAGACACCTTCTCTCACAAAAGATTATGCTTGTTTGATTGCAAAAGCCACATCTGATGAATCTAAATTATGGCACAGTAGGTTAGGTCATATACATTTAAAAACTTAAACAAACTTGTGAAGGAAAACCTTGTAAAGGGTCTACCTTCCAAGGTTTTTTTAGAAATGAACATATACAAGTGTTACCTGCCAATAAGGTAACAACACAAGTCCTCCTGTAAAGGGTAATTAAGAAAGAACAATCACTGAGCCATTACAACACCTTGCTTAAGGATCTTTTTGACCTACTATCTGTAAAAAGCATTAATCAAGCAAGTTTTGCCTGTAATTACTGGATGAATTGTATACCAAGATTTTATTTGTGGTATTCTTCTTGGCTACAAAGGAGAAACTATGGCATCCTCAGAACTCATTAGACAAATTGGAAAACCAACTTAATCACAGGTTTAAAATCAATAGATCAGATAAAGGCCACTGAATTAAAGAATAGAGGATATGCTTGAATATGGGAACAAATGGAATAAAAAACAAAGTATAGCAATGCCAGAACTCCACAGCAGAATGGAGTTGCTGAAAAGAAAAAAACAGGACCCTAATTGAGGCAGCCAGAACTAATGCTACAGACTCATCATTATACCAACTACTTTTTTTTGGCAGAAAGCAGTCAGTACTGCTTGCCAATAATCATTTAACTAGTGGTAGAGTGACAAAAACCTCAAACAAACTCCTATGAGCTATTATGTTTGGCCTCAAACCAATTATTAGCACTACGACCTTTTGGGTGACATGTTACCATTTTAGATACTCTATAGGTGCTTGGCAAGTTTGATGGAAAAGTGTGATGATGTATCGTAGGTTGGTTACTCCTCTAAATAGCAAAGCCTTTAGGGTATATAATTTAGTGACCAAAAAGGAGAAGTAAAATGCAGTAAAAGTCTTGAAGAAAAACCTAATGTGAAAGGAGTATGTATATATGGATGTTATATTGATTATCTAACTGATTCTATGAACTATATTCATGTGTCCTTGTAGGAGAATCAAAAACTAACCCACATGCAGTATTTTCAGAAGTAGACTAACAGATGCAGTACACTAACCAACTTATAATGCAACTGCTTCTGAGGAAGAAGATGAGGATGAGGAGCTTATTGTTCTGCCTACAGTAGTCAAGCATACTGCAGTAAAAGTTGGACCAAGGAAGTCTTCTACTAATTCAAAGGTAGAGGAGTTTTTGACAGAGTTTCAAAACCTTAACACACAAGAGAAGGAGGCTTATTCTACTAGCATTTCAAAAGATACTCCTGAAATTCTAGCTTTTAGAAGAGAGTTGGATAAACTTGCTCAAAAGAATTTAATGGAAGTACCTAAAAACAAATCTACCAGTACTAACTCAGTTAATTCTTGGTAGTGTACAAGATAATACTCAACCTGCTGATCAAGATAATTCAGATATGCCAGAGCTCACAATCTTTAACAAACCTCAGAAAGGGATTTTTGATGAGGCTTCTTATGATAATTCAGATATACCTCAGACTTTAAGATGTTCAAATTTATTAAGCTCCTCTTGCATTGCTTCAATCCAACATGCTTGAGTTAATGCGTCTTTATAGTTCTTTGGTTCAACTAATGTGAGAAAAGCATCATAGTAACAAAATAAGGCTTGTTCATGAAGTTGAAGTCTTGTGGAAACAGGTCTTTCGAGTTCACTGATGATGTTGTCTAAAGGATGATCCTTGGTCCATTTGGTAACATGTCTGAGTTAGGAGCAGCAGTGTGCACAATGGTAGGAATAACATCTGAAGAAGAAGATGCTTCAGAATCATTTTCTAGAATTGGAATACCAAAGAACGGATCGTTATTCATGTGTGCAACATCTAAGTCATGATTGTCTTCTTCAACATCATTAGGAATGACAGGAGATTAAGTTTCAGTTTTTTGAGTTACAAGGGTGATGGTGCATCTTGGTCAACAATTGTTGAGGAAGGTGAACCGGTTGATGCAGCGGGTTCTGGAGCTACTACTTCAGTAATTGGAGCAATGACTTCAGGGGCTGGGCGATCAACACTTGATGGAGGGTTGAGTAATTCATCAAACAGTGGTTGAAACAAAATATCCCAATCAGTTCTTGAAGGTGGTACAAACGGTGTTGAAGGAGGATGGTTTGGCACGAGTTGATACAGATGTAGTAGGAATCATTTCATGAAGTGCGGGTTCTAAACTACTGTGTTCAGAAGCCATTGCTGACAGCTCATCAAAATCTACATGAATTGTTTCAATGATTCGTCTGGAATGTTGGTTGTAAATTCAGTATGCTTTCTTAATGGGTGCATAGCCAATGAAAATACGAATATCAGCTTTCGGTTGTAACTTACCTAAGTTCTCACTATCATTTGTTGGATAGCAGAGTGCACCAAATACATGGAAAAATGATAAGTCGGGAAGTTGTCATGTAAAAACGCATATGGTGTTTTTGATATCACGCCCGTTACAAAGACCATGATGGAATGATTATTGGTGTAACAAGCAGTAGCAACTGCTTCGCCCATAAAAATACCAGAGCTTTTGCAGCGGGGCAGCTTCAATTTGCGTATCGATAACGCTATCCAGAACGACACCAATTATTTGATTAAAAAATTCTGCCTCCATTACTTCTGAATTTGTCGTACAGATACATTAAGTCGCACCTTTATGGGATCATCTTGAGAAACATGAATATGAAATCGGGCTTCATCTTTAGACGCTTAAGCACTTAAACCCATGTAAATCGAATGTAATCAACGAACAATGATGAGGAGTAACTTATTTCCATAACACTGCGACATGCATTGGTCCCATAAAGATACCCATGTGCAAAAGATAAAGTTTATCTTGGTTGTTGTCTGCAGATTTAGGTTGTGGGGTTTCTTCTTGATGTTAACCCATTGCACAAGCAGAACACAGATGGTCCTTTTCAAATTTTAGCTTAAGGAGACCTCGAACAAGACCGTGTCTAGCTAAATGGTTGATTACACCAAAGTTCAGATGAGACAGACGTCAGTGCCAAAGCCAGGACTTAGTCTTTGAGGCCTTTGACAAGAGACATATAGGAGAGGATGCCATCATATCTCCAAGAGACAGAGTATACAGATTGTTGCCTCGAGATCCAGTCAATAGATCAACACCTTCTAGGTTACGAATGAAGCAGGTGTGTTGACGAAAAGCAACTTCAAGGTTCGAATCATAGAATTGAATAACGGAGAATAAGTTGTGTCCAAGTCCTTCCACGTAGTAAACCTTTGAGATCGTAACATTCCCAATCTAATAATCACCATATCCCAATATCGTTGCCACGTGATCGTTTTCGAATTTTATAGTACCCAAATTTTTTTTGACGAAATTGGTGAGCTGAGAGCGATCTCTGGTTATATGCTTGGAGCAGCCGGAGTCCAAATACCAGAGAACAATTTGGATGACCTGTATTCATCAAAAGAGGAAGATAGAACATCAGAAACTATGGATCTCCAAGATTTACTGGGTTCCTTTTTGTTAGCAGATGTAGATTTAATAATCTTAGGTTTACTAACGGGAGCATTAGTTTTAGATTTCCTAGGTTTCCTTGAGTAAACCAATGTTACTACAGGCTTAGGTGTATCACTTTCTAGAGCAGTTGGTTTCCTAAGGGGTACTTCAGCAGTTGTAGTAATCTTAGTTAAAGGGCACGCATTTCCTACTATAGTGAAGGTCCATCCAATAGGTCTCCAAGTGTATCCAATATTTGGTAAACACCTATCTTGTTGGTTTCCGAAACTTTCTCATTGATTTTTTTTCTTAACAGATTTAGATTTATCATGCAGTCATTCTACATCATTGATATAATCAAGAAAACCACACCAAAATCATGATTATCATAAAGCATGCAACCATTACACTTAACACATAGAAGTTCAGAATTCGCATTAAGCTTGGAATGCTGCACATTTGCATTTCCTTTAGGTTCAACAACCCATAATTCTTATTTTTTATTCAAACTAGATTAAATGTCCTAAGTGGGCTTCTACTTATTCTTTTAAGTATTACTTGGTGTTTCGCATGACTCTTATCTGTTTCTTTGTATTGCCTGAAGGTTATGATCCGCTAGCACTAGTAGACGGTTTTATTCCCGTAGAAGACAAAATAGGTTTGTTAGAAACTAGGTTTGATGAAGAAGCTGTTTTTGTGTTTGGGTTTACTGAGGATGTGACAGGCTCAATGAATCTAACTCTTTTGTCATTGTTCTTTGAGTCACAACAGCCCTAATTTATCACTTGAATTATTGATTCTAGGGCAGGTTTGTCCGATTATTATAAGCAACTCCTGAATTTGTTTTGCATACTTACAAGCAGAGTCTAAGGAATTTATTTAGAGGATTTTGTATTTTCCTTGTTCCACTATTTCCCCTAGAATCGCAGCTTCTCCTGAGTGTGCTTAAGGTAGATCCAAAGTGATTTGTCCTATTGTTCATACAATCTAGGTTAATAGGTTAACTCCATCAATATTAAAGCATTTCTGGAGCAATAATGTGTTTGGTAACAACATTATCAACTAAAGCTTTTACTTTAAGTTTCCTTAAATCATTCTAGAGAGCTGTAATTACCAAATCTTTTTTCCTGAAGACTTTACATTTAAATTCAAAAGATTTTCTCAGACTTATTTGACTTGACTATACTAAAGCATCACATTAGTTCTTTTGACAAATTCGTGTTGTTTGATCGAGGTCCCTAAAGTTGCTTATATGTGACTGTTTCAATGTCATTCTCAAGCAATAGGCCCTTTGACAGCACTAAAGATCCAATTCATATTTATCGATCCAATCACATTCTATGTCCTTCTTGACCTTATCTTCATTCATATTTCCACTTAACGATTTAATTCTCTCTTTAACCTTCTTTATTACCGTGTCTTTCTCTTGGGACTAAGCTTTTATTTCATTTAATTCAAAATATTGATCAAAATTTAGAGAACTTTGATTTGAAACAGAATTGTCTCTTTGAAAAATTTTCTAATTAAGTTGAGTGTCAACTTCTAAAGAGATGCAATATTTTTCCTAGAGTTTTAAAACACTTTACAAACAGTTATCGTAAGTCCTCTTTTTCATGAAATCCATTTTGTTGAGAAGCCCAGTCTCAAGTTTGAGACACTTTTCACATTCATGCACATTCATATAAGCATCATCCACAGAAGAATTCATAATTATGTCCACTATATCTTTGTTGATGACTTGTTCCAAGAGTTATTCGTTTTCATTTAAAACTTGATTCATTTTAACTTTAAATGTTTTTTACTCTAAACTATGTTGTTCCACAGCATGTTCCATTTGATGAAAGACATTTTGGACTTCAGAAAGTTCATCAATTAAATATTGATTGAATGTATTGAATAAGTCCTTCAGTGCTTTTACAAATGTGTTGGAAACAAGAAAAGTATCGGTCACTTCCAAGTTGTAATAGTCTTAGCCCGTAGTATTCAATAGATTATCAGTAACTAGTCTGGCCCAAGTCCCGATGGAAAGCCCGATAAAGGCCCATGTTCGATCCTTGTTTTGTAGTATATAATACCATCTCCATCCTGTGGAAGGTGTTATGGAAAATTGTTTCATTTTCTCATTTCACACATATTATTATTATCTTCCATTCCATGTTACTTTCTCTCTCTAGAAACTATCCAACCCACTTATCTCTCTAGTTCTTGCATAATATCAAAGATTACTAGTATTCTTCAATTGGTATCAAGAGCCATGGAGTGGTGTGTTTAGTTTTTGTGTTTGTCTTTTGATTTGTGTTCAAAACCTTTACAAACAACAAAATCTTGATTTAAATTTTTCGCTAAAAACCTTAAAGGTTAGTCATTTTCTTGTTCCTATAGGTTAAGTAAATAAGCACTATTGAATAAGATTTTTTTTGCAAAAAATCAATCAAAAATATGTCTTTTTGAGTTTTGAAAATTTGGGTTTCGTCTCAGTTACAACCGAACTAGTCTTGTTTGTTGGAACCAAACTAGAAGATCGAACGAGTTAACCGAACTAGTTAACCGAACCAGTGGAACCGAACGAGTTGACTTTAGAACCGAACGAGTTCATCTCAGTTGGAACCGAACGAGTTTTCTTAAGTTGGAACCGAACTAGTTTCTTCAGTTAGAACCGAACTAGTTGATTTAGTAGGAACCGAACGAGTTGATCTCAGTTGGAACCGAACAAGTTTTCTTTAGTTGGAACCGAACGAGTTGATCTCAGTTGGAACCGAACGAGTTTTCTTAAGTTGGAACCGAACTAGTTTCTTCAGTTAGAACCGAACTAGTTGATTTAGTAGGAACCGAACGAGTTGATCTCAGTTGGAACCGAATGAGTTTTCTTAAGTTGGAACCGAACTAGTTTCTTCAGTTAGAAACGAACTAGTTAATTTAGTAGGAACCGAACGAGTTGATCCTAGTTGGAACCGAACCAGTGGAACCGAACTAGTTTATTTGTGTTGGAACCGAACTAGTGAATCGAACCAGTGGAACCAAACTAGTTTTTTATTTGACAATCTAACAGATAACTAACCAGGTGGAACCGAACTATTTTTGAGTTTGAATAACCCGAGCTAGATAACCTAACCAGTGAAAACCGAACTAGTCAAAACCTATCAACTCAAATTTCTATCAACTCAAATTTCTAAATTATACGGTTATTTCTTTGACTTGTAAAATCCCGTGAAACATTAACTTGTTTTCCCGGTTTTGTCTAGAATTGGAAAATCCCTGTAGTTGTTCAAGAAGAATTTCAAGACTCCACAACCAACACATCAAACAAAATTCCCTTTCTACTACTGATCGATCCCCCCCCCCCCAATTAGTAACTTTTTTGATACCTACGTTATCAAAGACGACTCTTGCTGATAATCACGTCATCTCTCTCTCGGGTGGTGACAATAAACCACCGATGCTTGAAAAACACTTGTATGACTCATGGAAAAGCATAATGGAACTTTATATGATGAATAGACCTCATGGTAGAATGATTCTTGCTTCTGTTGAAAAAGGTCCACTTGTTTGGCCAACAATTACAGTGGATGGTGTAACCAGACCAAAGGAATATACTGAATTAACTCCCGCAGAAACCATTCAAGCTGATTGTGACATCAAAGCAATAAACATCATTCTACAAGGCCTTCCAACTGAAATTTATGCTCTTGTCAGTCAACATCGTGTAGCCAAGGATATTTGGGAGAAAATCAGACTGCTCATGCAAGGAACGTCGTTAACAAAGCAAGAACGAGAGTGTAAGCTGTACGATGAATTTGATAAGTTTACATACAAGAAAGGAGAGTCGTTACACGAGTACTACTTGAGATTCACTCTGCTACTCAATGATATGAATATTTACAAGATGCCACTGGAGCAATTTCAAGTCAATACCAAGTTTCTGAACACTCTTCCTGCTGAATGGAGCAAATTCGTTACTGATGTTAAGTTGGTCAAAGATTTGCATACTACTAATGTTGATCAGATTCATGCTCACTTGGAACAACATGAACGACATGCAAATGAAGTTCGATTGATGCATGAATGTAGCTCCGATCCTCTTGCTTTAGTTGCATCTCACCAAATGACACAGTCTCCTTATCAATCTCATCAGCACTCTTACCAGAACTCTCAACATCAACAATTTGTTTCACCTCATCAATCTTCACAGTATGGATCACCTTTTGAATCTCAACAATACTCAATCAATCAATCACTAATACCTCATTTAATCACCTATCCCCCAACAGTTATCAAACCTCAGTTCACCACAATGTTTTCTCTCCATCATCATCCATTCCTCAAATTGAATACCATCCCACAGTTAACCAACAATCTGAATTTTCCCAATTAGACTCCGGTCTGACTATACCAGTTTTCAAGCACGGTTATGATCCAATTGATGCCATCAATCATGTAATGTCATTCTTGTCTGTTGTAGTCAGTTCACGCTATCCTACTACCAATAACCAGCTGAGGAACTCGTCAAACCCAAGGCAACACGATACCATTAATGATGGAAGAGCGACCGTACAACCAGTTTAGGGGAGACAAATTTCTTATGCTACGGGTACTACAAGAACTTTCACTCCAGGAACAAGTGGGAATAACTCAGGGAAACAGAGGATTGTTACATGTTACAACTGCAAAGGGGAAGGACACATATCCAAACAATGCACTAAACCAAGGCAGAAACGGGATGATTCATGGTTTAAGGATAAAGTTTTGCTGGTTCAAGCTCAAGCAAGTGGTCAAATTCTACATGAGGAGAAACTAGCATTTTTGGCAGATCCAGGAATTCCAGAAGGTCAAGCCACACAGACTGTCATTACTCACAATGCTGCTTATCAAGCTAATGATTTGGATGCATATGACTCTGATTGTGATGAACTCAACACTGCCAAAGTTGCTCTCATGGCGAATTTATCTCATTATGGTTCAGATGCTCTTGCTGAGGTACACAATCATGATAATGTGAATAATAATATGATTAATCAAGTTGTGCAGGTGATATCGTCTTCTGAACAGTCGAATGTTGTGAATCATTCAGAGACTGAAATAACCAGTGATAGCAATATCATTCCTTATTCTTAGTATGTGATTGAATCACAACAGGCAGCTGTTCAGAATTTAAATTCTTCTGCACAACAAGATGCACTGATATTATCTGTGATTGAACAACTAAAAACCCAAGTTGCTAATTGTACCAAGGTAAATCTGGAAAATAAAAGTGTCAATAATACTTTAACTGCTAAGCTTGAAAGATACAAGGAACAAGTTAAAGTGTTGAATGAAGGACAAAATGTTGATTTAAAGAATAAGGATAATGTTTCAGATTCATGTGCACAGTCTGTAGAGATTGATCGTCTTAAACAAACTCTTTCTGAACATTTAAAAGAAAAAGAATCTTTAATGCAAACAGTTTCTCTTATCAAAGATGATTTTAAGAAAGAAGAATCTAGGAACATTGATAGAGAGATTGCTTTAGAAAAGAGGATCAAACAGCTAGATAATATTGTTTTTAAAAGAGATTAATCCGCACAAACTGTTCACATGTTGACGAAACCACAGTTTTTCTATGATCATACCACTAAACAAGCTCTAGGTTTTCAAAATCATTTCTATTTGAAGAAAGCTCAGCAGTTGGAACCGAAGCTATATGTTGGTGATATTATTGAGAAAACTAATCCTGTTGTGATTTCTGACTCAGAAGAAACCTTAATACTTGCTGAAGAGAGTCGTTCAAAAATTCTTTTAAAACAACAAGATCCTATGATGTTAGAAAAGAAAGTTAATACTACACCAATCGATTATGCTATTCTTAATCAACTTTCTCAAGATTTTAAAACACTATTTGTTCCACAAACTGAATTATCTGCTGAACAAGACTTTTGGTTTAAGAATTCTGTGAATTCTCTAGAACCCACTCTTTCTAGTAGACCC
>BQNB010037897.1:0-49124 GCA_026074375.1 Tanacetum coccineum | reverse complement strand
GTATTGGAATTCTAAATCCTTAAAAGTCTTTTATCTCTTTATGTTTTTGTAGAGTTTTGTATGAATTAGTACTATTATTCATGTCATTAAAAGTTTCTGCTGTTAAGTATAATGTTAGTGCAAATATTACGATATTTAATCTATACGATCTCTTTATGTTTTGGTGATAACAAACATGTAACCTGTAATACATAACGTAAAGTACGCAAGTTACTCGTAATCACAAATCATCAATGCATACATATCAACAACACTCTATGTCTCAAGTCTGCATCAACACCGACATTTGTTTGCACCCGATGTAAATCACATAAGGTATGTACAAACAAATTAAACTTGTAGGGTGATCAAAGAAAAATATTTTTTTTCTTAACCATTACATTTCTATAAAAGTATTTTTCAAAAATAAACAAACACAAAATACTTTTTAATAAAAGAAATGATTTATTTAAATATAAAATTTGAAATCTGGTTTTCCCCTAAAAATGAAAGCTTCTATACCAGATACAACCTTCCCCATAAAAAAGACAAAAAAGGGAGCGGAGTCTAGGCGGTGGCCCCCTTATAGGCCTGGCGGCCCCCTTATATATAAGGGACCGCCGGGACCGCCATTGCCAGACTGTCAGCTTTCAGCTCTTATAAATAGTGGGTCATCTCCAACTGATTTTACAACCCTTTTGCACGATTTTCTTTCAGTTCTTTCTCTCTCTAGATCTCACTAAACCTTTGATCATTTAACTTGTTTAATCTTGTTTAAATGTGATCCAATCTTCTATCATTTCCTTCCTCCCTCAAGTGCAAGAGAAGAACTTCGGTCATCTTCAAGATCCGAAGTTATGTAGTCTAGTTAGTCCATTTGTAACATTTGTTACATATAGATCGAGTCCATGTCTTCCAATCTTTAGTGGTGTGTAGATCCAAATGATGTATATATTTGGATGGGTTGATTATGGGTTGGTTAGTATTTTAGGCCTTAAAATATATTGGTGAAGTGGTAGATTGGTTCTAGCTAAGATTAGGACTCGACATCTAGCTTAGTGTCGGAAAATAATGTAAGCGGCGCGGTTTATTTGTTTGGGCCATAAAACATAACAGGTTTGGTTGTACCCAAAGAAGGACTCGACATCTAGCTTAGTGTCGAAAAATAATGTAAGCATTGGTATAAGGTTTTCTCCGTCGAAATGGAGCTTGTTGATTAGTGAAGTAACTCTCGAGTTGGATACTCAGGGAGTAGAGTAGGGCAAAGAGGAGCTTCGTGACCGAACCATTATAAATCACCGTGTCAGTTTGCATTTTCTTTTACCTTTTGCTTTACTTATTTCTTTGCATTTACCGCTTTACTTTTATACTTGCATTATGCTTATGATCGTGTGAATGGTTATGTATTGTGTTAGTCTGGTTGTGGTAGCTCTTTGTATTAAACATTGTGAGTATGGATATATTGGTAGAATATGCGATAGTTATTGTAAATCCATTATCGACACTTCTCATATTGCCTCAAACTTGATTGGTGAGTTGATACAAATGATCTAGTCCGAAAACCTCTTCTAGAGGCGGTCCCCTTAAATAGGGCGACCCCCTAATGTACTAGGCGGCCCCCATATATTTATGGGACCGCTGGCAGAGAGTGATTGAAAAATTGTTACAAAAGAATTTAAAGATTTAAATATGAAACGTTATTCACCCCCCCCCCTTTCGGCTTTCCATAATTTATAGATTAATTATGAATTAAATAACACTAAAATAATTAATGTATCTAAAATAATTGAATAGCTAAACCAAAAATATTAAGCAATGTATCAGATTCATGGCATGACGAGATTGCGTTATCTCATGCGTAAATATAGAGAGGAGTCTGTATGTGCAAACACTCAAATTGATTGATTTATTTAGTTTCTAGGTAGTTTCTAGGTAATCTATTATTAACATATGAGAGCGATGAATGTTTAAAAATTCGAAAAGAAAGTACAAATCCGTCAATTTCCCTAGGCCGCGCCTAGTCTCAAGGCTCTAAATCCCAAGGCTCTGCGCTTTTTGTGAGCCTTGTGCATGTGCGGAGCCTCGATCTGAAAAAATCCCTAGAGCTTGAGCCTTAGAGCCTAGGTGTGCTTTTTAAAACTATGCTCGCTATATCACAAAACCACAAACTAAGATGCACACTAAAACCCAAAAAAATAAACACAACTTCGGCCTCATTTAAAAGTCTACATTTGACATTCTAGTGTGCAATAACAATCATAAACATTAAAATTAACACCCACAGAAAAATGAAAAGAAAAAAATATCAGTCTGTGAAATACTCCTTGTTATCAACATACACTAAAGCCTAAATTTATATATATAATGAAATGAAACAAAAACTAAACAAAAGATTTAAGCCATACCCTATCACTCTTAAGTGGCAAAGCAGCTTTACCCTTCTTAGGCTTAGTGGGTGAAGGTGGAGCAACAGTGGCAACACCAACTGGTGGTAGAAGGCTGTAATGGCAGCTCCGGTAAAGGGTCCGACCCAAAATATCCACTGAAAAACCAATTTAAGAAACAATAAGTCAAGATGATACATAAAATGACTCACTTTCAAGAAGTATATATGTTTAAAGCTCACTACTTTAAAAATAAATCTGTTTTTCTGTAAACCATTAATATACTTAACGTTTTTCTATAAATGAGTGTCAATCACAAACACCCTTTTAGATATCATTGTTGGCAAAGCCAAAGTTGCCCCTTAACAGCTTTTTGCGGGAAAAGGATGAGTATATTGGTTATGCCTAAAAAACACAAGTTAAGTAAACTACGTTTATCAGAGTAAACATTAAGAGCTTATATAGGCAATTGCTTTAGCTACGAAAGTCAAATGCCATTATCTGATTGTCTGATCATCAATTTTTTATGCAGGATAAAGAGATTCTGTCTTTGCTAAACAAATGAAGACATATGATGTTCAGTCACTTAATTCCCTGAAAAAAGATCTCGCATTAAATTCAATCAATTTTTATACCTATGGTGCAGGCGACATATGATACAGCCGACAACGCAAACCCTTCCCATAAACATATACGAATCATAAACGACTACAGTAGAACAATATTACGTTCGACTAATCCGTTTATATGGGCTTATTACTTTTCTAGGGCCTATGAGCTTATGAGCTTATGAAGCGTATTAGTCCAACGTAAACGGTAATTTTGTTGTACTACTTACGGGGTGTTTGTTTTAGCTTTTCTGCATGGCATGTGTGCACATAATTTTTCTAGGGCCTATGAGCTTATGGAGCTTATAACTCAAAACCTAATGGTAACTACGCCAGCTTCTCAAATCTAGTTATGAGAACATACAAACAATTACATCTTACATTTTCAAACCAAGTGCATAAATATTCAGTTACAACAGTGATACGAATAAGAGATGAAGGTATTAGAAGGTAATACCTCGCAGCACACAAATGCTGGACAACGGCCTTGTGATGCCTCTTTCGCCGCCATTCCCATTACCTGATGCCAACACAGAAAACCACAAATTCTAACTTAATTAAAAACCCAAAACAACCAAATTTCAATTTAATTAAACCCCAATTACCCAATTCAATCAGTTCAAAAAAAACTCTAATTCGTTAATTCATTAATACATATAAATTAGGTAAAAAAACCTACATTGATTCTTATTGTAGAGCTTGTTGCATGCAATATTTTACTACATCTTTATCAAAAAGTTCATACCTGCAAACTCTTGAATCTGAAGTCCCTTTTTTGGTGGTTGTGCATTAAAAAAACAAAAAATAAAAGAATACTCAAAACTAATAATCAAATTAGGGTTGAGTAAACTTACATAATTGATTTGATTTAGGCATGGAATCAATGATTGTTGAGCAACGATTGCTTTATATCATTTTTTTGCTTTTTGTCAGTGTTACCGGCCGTCAATAGAGAGGAGAGAGCGATGAGATGTTACGTTGCTTATGTCTGTTGTGTAGATGTGGAAGAATGAGAAAACTGTGTGTGGATGGAAGCTTTGAGAAGACTGTGGGGGTGGGGGAAAGGTGTGAGAGAAAAAACATTGAAGAGAATTTATAGAAGAAGGACACGTACAAATAAAGAGGACACATACACTATATGTGGGGTGAGCAATTAAAGGGCAGGATTATTAAATACATCGGGTCATGCCCGGGTCGGGTGCATTAAAGGTCTTAACCGGGCGGGTCGGGCTTTCATTAAAAGCGCGTCGGGGGGAATAATCTTGCCTATTAATAATAAAGGTATAATTACACACTTTAATTTGTCACTCGTACCACTTTGCATATATTCACTCCGAAATCACTTTTGAAGCTAATTGCATGTAATTAATGAGTCCTTTCCCAACCTATCCATAATTACCTAAAGTAATTACTTGGATAAGAAAGTAACGTATACGTTTGTTCTATGAAGGCTTATAACGTAATACATAAAAGTACTAACCCACCAAAAATACCGTCTTTCACGTGTTATGAGTCTAATACCGTCTTCCACAATGTAGTGCTCAGGAGGTTGAAACGTAAACAACCATGCCCAACATAAATACACAGTAAAAAAAGACCTCAAAACCTTCTCCCTCTCCCTCTCCCTCTCCCTCTCCCTCTCGTACGCAATACTCAAGGTGATATCTTAACGTAATTACCTGATGTAGCGAATTGTATATTTGAACGCATTTCTCATATCCCAAATTAGGTCTGCAAATCATTCATCAAATCCCTAATTATGAATTTGAAGATTGCTGATCAAGGTAACTAACTCTTTTCCATTATCTTCTTTACATTTTTATTGATCAGTTTTGTTGAAATGAATGATATAGCATATGTTAGGCCCTAGGGTATTATCTAGGTGCAAATGTGCAATTAACTAGGGTGTGTAGCTCACTCGTTTCAGAGGTATGGGCGGACACTTTGTTGATCTCCACCACAACAATCCAGTCCATCCCCGAGGACATTTTGTGACGGTCAGAGAGGACATGTCCTCGGCAAAAAGTTTCCCCGAGGACATGCCCTCTGCGTATTGTCCACGGAACCATTGGTCGGGAATCACGTTCGGGGCGAGTTTTCTAGTCAAAGATTATCAATGGTTTGACCAAAAGAGCGACCAACTGGTCGCAGAGGACTTGTCCTCGGCAAAGCTTTTGATAAAAAAATTCAACGCCAGTTAGCCTCGGTCAATGACTAAAAGTGATATTTTTTGTCGTTTAGCGGGTTTTGGCGAGTTGTCCTCGCTAAAACCTTCGTCGCCCGAACCCATTTTTCTTGTAGTGTGGGTGGAGCATAAGTTCAGCATTGCCATCCACATATTGTCCTCGTGGTGGGGTCGTGTGGACTGGTTAGCTTTGCTGGTTATCAACATTTAACGGTTGGAAATGATGTTCTCTCTTGCCTCTAGACGGCGGTGAAGTAGTTGACTTTGTCTCTTCCTAGATATTTAATTATTTTTCTTATTGTCTGCTTTGCCTTGAATGTTTGGGACTATAAGACGTTTTCATAAAAAATGTGTTTTGTTTCAAGAGGTTTAAATATTATGTATCGATTCATCTCTAAATAAGTGTCGAGTCAAAACTGGACAATTATTTGGGACGGGTGGGTCGGTAATATGATTTAAATAGTTGACTTGGTTTAGGTTGCCATTACGTCTGTATTTTTATATATTTCCTTGTAAGAGTCATCCTTCATGTTTACATAATGGCATAAAATAGGGAGGGATTTAAGCCATATATTACCATAAACCAAGCTTACCCAAATTGGGGAAAAATACTACAAATATAGTGCTTGCTTTAAACTTGCTTAGCTATTGTGTGATGTTTATAACGTTTGGAGCATAGGATAGTATATTACTTTTTAAAGAAATACTCATTTGGTTAGAACAAGTTAACTAAATATTATTGGTAGTTTACATTGTTCTTCCACTTATGCAACTTGTTGATGTTTCGCCATTGCTGATCTTTGTTGGTGAACAGATATCTATATCTGTTGTGTTTGCTCAGTTAACTCACTTGACTCACTCCACCTTAGCTAGCTGTTATCAGTTATGACGCATCGCTACTTCTAACTAATACAATTTTCTAATTCATTCCCATTTTTTACTTGTATAGTTCTGCATCACATTACAAGGAATTCAACTTGGTATCATAATACTTTGATACCAGGGGACCCTTCATTGAAGGAGCAGATCCATGTAAATGCTTTACGAAGGGAGGCCAATTACAGGGAAAAGGTACAACATTAGATACATGTTCATGAGAAAGAAATAATATCGCTGTTGTAAATCTAGTTTTTATCACTAATAATAGTATACGACATTAGTAAAACTTAATTGTAAATTTTAACCCAAAGGGCTTGTAGCCTAGCGGTGTACATCTGGTACGAAATGCTCCACAACAAAGTGGTTGTAGGTTCAAGTCCCGTCCGGGACAATCATGAGATATTTGTAGGATATATAGTGTAAGTATGCAAGCTGAAGTTAATAAAAAATGAAAATTTGTAATTTTCAAGATTTCACAATTTCGTCTGATTTTGAAAGAATGTTTTATTCGAGATTACATAGAAAGTACATTCGAGATTAATGTAATATGATGTGTATTTGTTTTTTCGTAACTAATTCTAAAAAAACTTTAATGAAATCATTTATTGATTCTTTATAAAAATACCGCATTTGCAGGGTCATGTTTGCTTCAACCTGGCTATTTTTCTCAGTAACGATCATATGTAAATGTTCCCCTCTTTACCTTTACGATTCTCTTCTGAAGTTTAATCAATTACTATAAGTTACCTCCTTGTCTTAGCTCTTGTTTTAATCACTCATTCTTGCTGATAATCTTTGTTTCTTTTGATTTCAGTTACATCTGCTTCAATCTGTAGGTGCATTTGTTGTAAGTTGTTTATACGCCCTTTATTTATTCTTATTTCTGTTTTTCGTTAATATTTTAATTTAATGTTGTTAAAGTTATGTTTAGTTATATGAAATCTGCATATTATAAACTCTGATTATGTTTCTTCATTTTTTACTTTTTCGTTCTTGTTTCCGATCTTTTGGTGTTTAAAATTATGTTTCATATGCAAAATGGGTAAATTTACAATCTGTGGTGTTTCCCATGCAGACTATGTAGTACTTAGTTGGTTAGGTGAAGTTACTTTACAAAATACATGGTAATTTGATAACGTAAATTAAATATTTTTATTATGTTTTGAAGTTTCTTTTAAATTATTTTCAACCAATTGAATTTGTGTGAAATGCAAGAGCTTGTGACTATCATCACTAAAATGTGAGAGGTCTCAAGTTCGAACCACACTTGGTGCAAACAAACCTGAAGTGGCCACGGAAGCGTCCCCAAAGGGGTGTGCTCTAATTTGTTCGAGTCCATGTGGCATTGGGTATTTGGGTTGGCTGTAAGTGGTTCGAGTCTGTGGGACAGTGAGTTCAAGCCCCGTGGACTGACACGATGGCTACCAGAAAAATAAACCTAAAACATAATTAATAGATAAGAATCAGAAGATTGAGATATAGACTTCTATATTTAGTGACATTTTTTTTTTTAAATTAGTGAAGTGTGAATTATATAATTTGTCCCAGTCCATTTATTCCCCCAAATTCACAATTCGTTACATTTTGAAGTCTCTGGATATGCCCAAACAAAAAGTTATTGAATGAGTTATTTGTCGTATAGAATTTACTATGCCCAATTTTGATTTGATTAATGTTGAAGCTGTTGGATTTTTGTGAACTTTTAAAAATGTCATTTTTCCATTTGTGGAGACTTTAGCCGGAGTGGAAGGAAAATAAAGATATTTGGAGCATACGCTCCATTGCGTGAGTCAGTTATGCTTTTCGATAATTTTGATGCTACCGTAAAAAACGGCTTTCTTTTACTAACTTTAAGACCAGAACGCGGATTGTAACAGGACTGAACTATTTAAGCATGATGCTACTGGCTTATATGCCATCCCAATTTGTTACTAGCATATTGGTATTGCTCTGAAGTTCTATTGATTGCATACTGATTAATATTCTGGTTATTTGTTGTGTTTGTATTCATTACAGCTACTCAGTATATCAACCTTTTTCTTCATGGGACATATTGCTGCTGAAGGGTGTTTATGGCTCGTACTAGGAGCCCTCCTAAATGTTATTGGTGTTTCAAAAAAGAAACACTACCCTTCAGGGATTCAATCAGGTAATAAATAATAGTTTTGGTTGTTTTTATGTTAATTGAAGGGATAATTTGTTACATTATGTAGATCCAAATGATCTGTGTTGAATTTGATTTTGTTTACTTTCCCAAATGTGCATTCTTGTTCAGTAACATAAATCACAAAATTTGCCAAGGGAAGGCAAACATTAAATACCAATTTTTAATTTTCTATTCATCAAAACATAACTTAGGTCATTATTTATAACCAACACTGATTGTTTAATTTTTTTTGTCAAATAAAGACGTGACTTATATTTTTGGGAAAAATAAAAAGGAGTCGTTTTCTTATTCCAAAGGGGGAATTGCATTATATATTCCTCCCACATAAGATCAAAATTGCATATTTATCCAAATCAAATCTTATAATTGCATATTTTATACTTCAAAAAGCTCATATAATTGCATATTTTATGAACTTAAAACTTCTTATTGCATTATATAATCCTTCCTAAACCTTAAACTAGGTTATATATACAATATAAATTATTTAATAATAAAAATTTACAATTGGGTTATTATAATGTAAAAAGAATATTTATTATATAATTACTTTTTTATTTACTTACGGTACTTGTTGGTAGCAACATATTATGCTATCATTGTAAATGTTTAATATTTTAAATTTTTTTTATACATTTATAACTATCATGAAAATTATATTGATGAGTTTATTTCATGCATTCGTATTATATATGATATAAGGTGATTTTTTTGTGATGTTAAATATCGTCTTGATGTATTATTTTTTGTCATCTAGTTCATTTTGAACCTCGAGACATCGTACCTTTGAAACAAATGTTGCTTTTGTTATTTATAAAATTATAAATATCATAAGTTAGAGTTCATAATTATTTAAATGATTATTTTTATATATAAGACATATTAAAGGTTTATAAAGAATATATGCAATTATAAAGGTTAAGAAATGATATATATGCAATTATATAAGTTTATTAAGGATATATATGCAATTATGATTTTAAGTTGGATATATATGCAATTTTTGGGCTTTTGAAAGGGAAATGATTTGCACACTTCACAATTTGATTTGCACTCTAATAAATGTTATGTCTTTGTCATTATACATGCATTATTTAGTGGAGTGTGCAATTCAAAACATAAATGTTAAGGGTATAAAAGTCATGACACGATAATTAGAGTGTGCAAATCAAATGATGGAGTGTGCAAATCACCTCCCCTTTTGAAAGGATATATATGCAATTATGAATTTTAGTTGGATATATATGCAATTTTGAGCTTTTGCAGGGATATATACACAATTCCCCCTTTTTTTCAAAATTGTTCAGTTTTGACCGAAATTATTTTCTTGTTATAAGTTGGATATCTAAGTCCTCTTTAGGAGTGAGAAACCACTGCATACTTTTGGTATTCTCCGTTACCTTTATTTTGACAATTTCCCCTCGATTTTGAATACATTCTTCTCGAATTCTAGTGCAGTTCAGAATGCTTAGGGGCTGTTTACCTGAAATAAATATGGCCTAATTTTCAACTACTCTGGTTTTTATATTGAAAACTGGAGTTTTATTCTTACATAGACTAGATGATGAAAATCTAGAAAAACCCGTTTAAATGGGGAGTTTTAATTGATTCCCGGTGTGGTAAAATGGCGAATAATTCTTAGTTGTTTGTTTCATTTTGTTCCCCCATGTTTTTACAGAATTTTCAACTGAAGCAGAGTATAAGGAATTGTGGCATCACTGTACCAGCCCTCATGCTTATGTCCCCCGTGAAGGGGAAGACGTTTTTTACTTTCCACAGGGCCACTTGGAACAGGTTTGTTATTTAGCTTATGTGTTGCTTTCTGAAATAGAATTTATGCAGAAACGATAAAAGTGTTTCACCTCTCAACAGTAATTGCTAGTCTAATAGTATCGGTTCATATAATATTTTTGCTATACCCTGATTTTATGTATATAATATAATCTGAAATACAGTGAATTGTCTTTTATCTTATAGATCGAGGCCTTCATGCCTCATGGACTGAACCAGCAGCTGCCAACAATTTTTTTACCACCAAAAATCCTTTGCAAGGTGGTAAATGTTCAACTGTGGGTAAGTTTGTAGTTATTACCGAGGATCTCACGACTTGTCCATATTGAAGATATCATTATTTGTCATTTTCTGTAAGCGCATGTCTTACTTCTCAACCTAGTCACGGTAACTTAGTTCTTGTGAAGACTATAAACACTAAATATTATTATATGATTTTTTTTAATATACATATAAAATTATATATCCTGATATATTCCACTTATCTTTATAGTAAGATATTAAGCAAACAGTAATTAGTAGTTTTGAGTTAAATAGTGACAGATTAAAATGCCATGCCTTCAGTTTATCTTACAAATAGTAATTAGGAGTTATTGGTGATACATGTTTCTTTCAACAGCTATTGCCGTATCCTTCTTACTTGAAATTCTGCTACACAGAAGAAAAAGCATTATCCCATCTATTAACTGTCAAGACTGACTAATGAATCCGGATACAATTTTTCAGGCTGAAGAGGACAGTGAGCAAGTTTATACTCAAATAACTTTACTGCCCCATCAAGATGTAAGCACATCGAGTTATAAATTATTAATTCATGAAAAACATATTTGACCTTTGAAATATACCCTCCCCATCTTTTGGTCTCTCAACATGCTTATATTCTTTTATTAATCAGCAAAGTGAAGTAGGGATCCATAATCCTCCAATGCCAGAACCTCCTTGTTGCAATATCTGCTCATTTTACAAGACACCTACTTCCTTTGACACTAGTGCACCTGGTGGATTAAGGAAGAATACTCATCTTTCCGTCCTTGCAACATCACACCATGCAATCACTGCTGGAACTCTTTTCACTGTTATATATAAGCCAAGGTATTCATTAGCCTAATCTAATTTGTTAATGCGGCTCTATTAATAATAATAAAAAAAAGATATTTATGTGCTGAGTTTCTATTTTTTTCCTTAACCTTTTCACGAGCTTAATGTGGTGGGTTCTTAACCCCGGGGAAAGAGTAGGATCACAATCGTGTTTTTTTATGTCTTTTTAATGTTTTTTTGTTTTGAAATTAACATCACTGGATTTAATGGATCTGGCATTTTTTTAAACAGGGCCACCCAATCATCGTTCATTATCAGTGTCAATAGATACCTCAATGCACAAAATCCCAAGCCATGTGTAGGAATGAAGTTCACAATGGGATTTGAGAGTGAAATGGTTCATGAAGAAAGGTACCTACTGTTGATATCCCATTATTAAGAAAGTATTAAAGTTGGTGCTTGAGAAATGCCATATATAGGTTATGTAACTTGTTGATGCAGGTTTGGTGGAATCATTGTTGCTGTTGGAGATGATGCATCTTCAGAGTGGCGAGAGTCAGAATGGAAGTCACTGAAGGTGATTCCTTTTGTCTTAAGCTCAATTCGCACTAGAATAATTCATACCAACGGCTTGGCCTAGTGGTATATCTAGGTGGCCCTCTAAGGTTGATGGTTAAACGTTGAGGGTTAATCAATTCAATATATGGAAACTGAATGTGTCTTGACTTTACAAGTTCATAATAGTCTTAAATGGTCGAAGTTGTTAATAAAAACAGTACTAAAGATGGTCAACGTTTTATAAAATGTTATAAAAACCCAAAAATAGGCCAGAAGTCGTAATAATCTAGTGCTATTCAAGAGTAGCTCCACGGAATAGGGCCCGACGTTTTTAAGTACACACACTTAGGCTCCCAACGAATGATTAGATATACAATCAAGTGGCGTTTGTTTTTGTTATATGTTGTATTTTAGCAACCTTTAGTTTATATGTTCTTAGTACGCTCAAACGAGTTAATTTGGTGAGCTTGTATATTGCTACTGTGGTAGATATTTTATCTTACTGTTAATGGATTCAACAAACTCAGTGTTTAACCCTACAATGTTGTAAATCTATTTCAGGTTCAATGGGATGAACCATCGCCAATACTCCCTGATAGAGTTTCGCTGTGGGAAATTAAACTCAGACCTTCGCAGATGATTAAGTGGACATGTTGCTGCTTACAAGGACTGAAAGTAATATTTGGTGAGGGGAGAAAGGCAGCTCTTTAGTCTTCTTGCATGCGGAATCTTTATGTGGTGCTCTAGAATATGTTACCATGTTTGTTGTGAGCGTCGTACTTTTGTTTTCAAATCTATTTTGTTGTTTTCAGTACTTATTTTTACTTTCTGTATGACTCTTTTTGTTTGGAATACATTTACATTTCCTATGCTATGCACAATACAACTAGTTTTGGTATATTAGTATGTGGCTTTGAATGTGTATTGCATATTACTACGTATTTCATTTCATCCTCTGGATTATGGTAAGAGCACACGTGTGGGAAGTTATAGAGCGCGCGATGGCCCTATACGGATCTATAACGCCGTTCGACGCCTCGACTTGCGCCAAACTTATGAGTCAAACTTATGGCTCGGGTGGTTATGAGAATATTCGACGAGATCTACACATACTAACGTAACGCCTACGACACTATCTTTGCACAAATGAGGTAGCTTACACGTTTCGCGTTTGTAATAGCGGGACTTGAGAATTAGTTCCATGAATTCTTATGCCTTGGAAGTTGATTCTTCGGGCAAGCGTTTTCGTCGCTTTTATATTTGGATGATGTTTGCTAGGGAAGTAGAAAATCAAGTGTATGTTTATTGGGCTTCTTTTCCTTATAGGCAGTTTATGGTGGCCACGGGATTCAGCTATTTAGGGTAAAAAATCCTATACGCTATCATATATATACAAGGGTAGGTGTGGGGCGGTGAAAGATTGTACTTTGTGTATGAAATACTACTCCCTCCGTCCCATTTTTATTGTTCACATTTTCTTTTTGGGATGTCTCAATTTATGTACTTTGTGTCAGATAAATGAAATAGTATTTTTGTTATTTTTATATTTGGAGCATGCTTGTACAAAACATCCTTTATTTGTTTTTACGCAACGTGAAAGATGTATAGTAACTTTCATCAAAATTCCTTTATTAAATTACTATGACGAAACACAATTCCACATCAAAACTAAAGCATAGAGAAAATTTTACAATTTTATTAGAACATCATCTTAAGATAATAGTAATGGTTAAAATTTCCATGTGAAATGTGAACCAAAAAACTCAATATATATTTATGAAGTATAGTTGTCATGGACTGGTGTCAACTGAAAACAGCATTCATTGTTAAAAGACAATAGTAATGAAGATTTAGAAGAATAACAAGTTCTTGATGAAGATGATGATATCTTCCTTAACTGGCTTTTAGGTACTTTTGCTACCTTCCATGAAAGCTTGTTTTCAACTTCTGCAACAATCATTTTCTTGATGGATATTGCCATTTTGAGCATAAGATCCATCAGAGAAACCAACATTTGATTTTCCTCTTCGACCTTGAACCCGGAAATATTCACCATTTTCAAATGCTTGAGTTGAATGTCATTCGAATCTACAACTGAGGTACCCGTCCAAATTTGTGTCCAAGGTTGGTGAAAATGTGGACATGGTATTGTACTCCAATTTTCGTCAATCTAAATTAAAATTGAAATATTTTTCATTAGTATCTAAAACTACAAAATGCCTATTTGAGATATGAAACTTTTTTTTTCTTAGTTGACGGTTTTAGATGATATAAAAGTGTAAGATATAAACCGACCTTGATAAACAAGCTCTCCAAGGATGGCGTGATACTTAAGAAGGAAGCTAGCGAATCTTTCATTTGTGTGTTGATGCAACAATGGATCCATGAGAGCTTCTTCAACTTGTCAAACTTGAATTCAAGCTCATCAAAAGTTATTCCTCTTGTATCCAACCACTTTTGTTAAACACAATAAAAAGATAATACAAGTTAGTCTCCACAGTATGTGTGCGTATAAACTGTGGTTTGTTTTGGCGTATTCGCAGCAACAAAAAAATGATCGTAAATGTAGCTAAAAGTACCTCAAGAAGCCAACCACTTAATACGAGAACTTCAACATCCTTGAGAGAGTTAAGAAGAGGGAGAAGACCTTCAGGAATCTTATAATTTGTAACTCACATTACGGCACTGGTACGTTCATGTTTAGAGTAACATCACACAACTTTGGTACGTCCTTAAGCACAATTTTCACTAAGCTTCCACGGTACACGAAAGACTTAATATTTGGACCAGATGAAATAGTGACGGTTTTAACATTTTCACAATCCAACACCTCAAACTTTTGCAACAAGTCATGTGCTTTGAGGTCAATATTATGTAAGCCATTGCATTTTTCAAGACTTAGTGTTTCAAGATTCAAACAACTTGAAAAAAAAGCGGGTAGGAAGCTTCTGGCCATATGGGTGATGGATCTAAGGTGAAGGGTTTTAAGATCACTGAATTGGTCATTCTTATTCAAAGGAAGTTCTATGGAGAAACTGAAATCTTTATTAAGGTTTTCGGTTTCTTCATGGAAGCTTATGTAAAGATCTTTGTCTACACCTTTAATGGCTTTTAAGAAAAGGGTTCCTTTATGAAGTGATTCTGATTCGAGAAAAGAGAGATTGAGGATTTGATAACTCTTTTCGTAAGTGTATAAGAAAGAAGAGATGATCTTGGTCATGTGTTGACTAGTTTCTTGACTTGTTATTTGGTCGAAATCGAGATTTAGGTACACTTGAAGTGGTGCCCATAAGTGCTTCCATGAAGATGAAAGGCTGATGGTTCTAACAGCTTCTTTCAAAGGGATCAGCGAGACGATTTGATACAAGATTTCGTATGGAAGGCTGTACGTTTGGATTAGGGCTTTTCTTAATTCGGTGTTTCCCATTGTTGTATTCATTTTCGTTCAGATTTGTGAAGGCTATATTGAGTTTAAGAACATTGGAAGTGGTTTATATAAGTTTTGGTTTCTATAGGCGCCAATAAAGGGGATTGCAAAATAGGTAGGCAATTTGCTCCAGTAAACTTCAGTTTTCATCGGTTAAAATAGCTTATTATCATATTCTTACAAACATTGTTTAATTTGAATGTTTTTTTAGCATTGGTACATTTCAGTTTTCAAAGTCAAAATAGAAAATTTTATTTTCTTTACAAAACTTAGTTTGATTTTTTTTAAAGATTCTCAATTAAACTTAATTTTGCCATCTTCTATATGTAGTTTTGGCCTTTTGGGAGTCTTATTTTGGCTTTTTGCTAAAAGAAAATGTTATAAGGATATATGCTATGGTCAAAGTTAATCGATTTAATTGACTTTTATTGTTGATCATGTGATCTAGTTAATGCTGACTACTAATTATATCTTTACCTTACGTTTAATTTTACATATTATCAGCTTCTCAACATGGTCTGGGACAAAAATTGGGAGCGTTTAGCGGTGTCATGGGACTCGATGACATTATGTCTGGTACTGTTAATTATTGTAAAAAAAATTAATTTTTCTTAATTACACATGGTTTAAAACATGGTTTTGTATAGGGCTGAGCATCGGGCCAAAATCGGCCCGACCCGACCCGAACCGATTCAAACCGAAACCGACTAATGTCGGATTTCAGCACCGAAACCGACTAATGTCGGTCGGTATCGGTATTTATCGGGCCAAGTCGGGCTCGGTATCGGTATTGGGCTGACAGGCCCGAAATTACACAGCAAATCCAAACAGCAAATTCTGGGGCTGGTGCAGTAGCAAATAAGCAAAGTAAATATAAAGTTTATATTATAAACGAATTATAGACGAATTATGTGACAAATTAAGTAATGAGTAAACAAGAAAACCCACTGTGAAACCCACTGTGAAACCCACGAATTATGTGACAAATTAAATATAAAGTTCATTAAGATTCATTTTAATTCGAATTATAAACTTTATAATAAAGCATAACTTAAGTAAATTAAGCTAGAAAAACAAAAATTAAGTAAAAACTTACTTCAAGTATAACATTTTGTTTTTTTTTAACGGCAAATGGAATTTTATTAAAAAAGGCTAGAAAGAAACTAGCAGACGATATACACGCAAAAACGATCCAACAAACAAAGAACGAAAAGGAACAGAAAACTCTAACGAAACGAACTCGCAAAACAACCAAAGGCTATTAGAATAAGAAAGATCCCACCATGGCGCCAACTGAATTAGCTTCCCATGAACGAACCCGATCACCCGAGGAATTATACCAGAAAAGTGATCTAACCTGGCATCATTTGATTTGTCCGATAAGGCATTATGAAGAAGAAGAATAACTTCTTTAACGTTGCCATTAATAACTCCAAATCTGATGATTTTTCGGGGCCCTGAGGGGAAAATAATCTTTCCACGAACGTAGTTGCGCGAGAGAGAACAACCCGTGTATATTTCCATTGGGGTCTCTATAGCTCCATCGTTTATCAGAATCTACTATCGTCACTAGATAAGCAGGAACAAATATCAATCACGAAGAACCAGACTCGACAACAATATTTAAATCATTACCCGCGGGTGTAGATGGAGGCGCAATGATGGAGTCTTTTTCAGGAGCAATAACTTGCGTAACATCCTCATTATCATCAGTGGTAACCTTACCACAATCACCCTCATTATCATCAGTGATAACCTTACCACAATCACCCTGAGAATGAACTCCAAGAATCTCACCAACATCATCTTCCAAATTCTTTTCCATGCAATCCTTAATACACCCATCATTATACATGAATCGGATTCATCACGAATCTCAGCCTTCTTCAAAGGACGTCCACAAGGATCAACTTTCCAACCCCACGCACATCCTCCTCTCGCAAAACCGTATTGAAGCGACACGAATCATTGTTAACATTCTAGGGAATCACAAAAACTATCGACATCCAAATGCTCCTCATTTTCCAAACTTTCATCCAAACTAGGACCCTCTGCATCCTTCCTTTCCAGAGGATTAGACTCGGAATTGACCTCCATCGTCGATTTCCATATACTTGGGCGACAATTTGGCAAAACTCAGTAGCGATAATACGATATAGTCGATTACGATATTGAAACTATAAAGGACTCTTTTCCCCTATTTTTTATCACACGATGTAAAGACTCGTAAGGACACAAACTTCCCATGAGACATTGGTCCTTCACTTTACCATATCCGTAAAACACGATGACTTCACCCACCGACAACCCAACTTCTTATAAACCTCTGTAGCCCATGATGAGACAATGGCTGACCACCAGGTCTATCCAAAACACATCTTTCATCTGGAATAAAATCGTGAGAAACATCTTTGAACTCCAAAAAAATCTCTTTTAACGCCTTTGAAGTCTTGACGCTTTCCACTTGATCCATAGAGTCGAATTCCAACCAAATCCAACGTCCCCCAACATATCTAAGACCAACATCATCGAATCCCTCAGAAGATTATGTTTTAGCAAGCTATTTTGAAATGACACTTTAATCTTTAACTTTAGCTAGAAATACTACGCTCCATACCATCCAATTCAATACAATCGTATCACGACGTGTAGACAATACCGCCTTCATTACCCGCTTCCTTATATACCTTGTTACAATCCGACACCCCCACAGATTCTGCTCCAGCATTACTTGTACCGTATTTGCCCGACATGTCTACTGATTTGTTGCCCAGGACCGCTTTAGCATACGAGTTAAAAGACTGAAAAAAAACATTTTTCGTTTGATACTAACAGATTGAGTTTTCGAACCTAACAGGTTGCCGTCCCAGAACGTTTCCACAGGTTTATTATAAGTTCGTCATACTTCGCCACATCGGCAATTAAATGAAAACTCACCCATCCAAGCCGTTTCTTAGATTGGAAACTAAATGATTGATATATTAACGTTTATAAAAGTACAAAACCAAATCGCATGACCCGATTTGGATATCTTTGACAGCTATTCGTAAAACATCGATCACCTACACCACCATTGTTACAAATATCCCAAAGTCTTGGACCGACGCATTCAATGGGATATTAAAACATAAGATTGATGAAAAGACGACTTATGTTTCTCACGAAAAATTAGGTGGGATTTGTTGGAATAATTTGGTTACGTTGCTCTTGACGACGATTATTATCGAGATGATCGTTCCTTTTGCTTTCTGAATAATTATTAGATCGGTGACCTGTGCCAATTGCCATCGTTATTTAACAACAGAATAACATTTTGTTGAGATGTGAAGGATTCAAAGGTAGGCATTGAAGATGAGATTGATTCATATGGGATGTTTTGTTGAGGGTTTTCTTGATCCATTGATGAGATTGAAGGTTTGAATGAGATTGAAGGTTTGAAATGAGATTGAAGGTTTGAATGATTGAAGGTTTTCTTGTTCACAGTGGGTTTTCTTGTTTCACAGTGGGTGTTCATTTGTTGATGGTTTTCTTTTGTTGTTTAACACATAACGGCTGGTATCAAAGTGTATATTTCCATTCAATCGGGTCTGTCGGGTCACTGCGGGCTCAATGGTTTTGTTACCGGAACCGACCTGACACCCGAATCAGCCTTTGTTCCCACCGAGGACCGACTCGATGACTTCGGTATCGGTTTTGGTTTTGTCGGTTTACGTCGGTTCTCGGTCGGGCCATTCGATTTCTGGTCGGTTTTGCCAGCCCTAGTTTTGTAGATAGTCATATGAGTCGTGTTCTTTTACTTAATGGGATTTTACCAGGGACTGACGGGACCAACCTCAAGTTGGAATGATCCGACCAGATCATTAATAAAAAACACGGTGGGCCTTTCTGCCACAATTATGAAACATAAACAGAGGGACTAAAAGTGAAAAATATGTAAAAATTACAAACTTTCCCACCGATAACGTCTAAACTCAAAATGTTTCTCTATCTTCAATCCAACAAGCCCAAAATTATCTCTCAAACCTAGAAATTAAAAATCTTTCAAGTAACCTCATTCAAAAGCTTAATAATCATAAAAAATGAAAGAAATGCAGAAATCGAAGAACAAGGAGTCTGATTATGGAGATACAAAAATGCCGGAAAAACAATCGGAAAAAAAAATCGAAGATGGTATGGTTTCTATACTGATTTATTTTAAATTTATTTAACTTTTTAGAATGATTTTATGCTTATATCTGTATTTTAAATGCGTTTTAGATAATTTTTTCTGTTTCTATGCTTATTTCTTTGATATTCAGATGATTTTTGTGCTTATTTCTGTTATACTTGTGAATCAGATGATATTTGTTCATTTATTGAGATGTTTAGATGATTTGATGCTTATCTATTTAACTTTTTTGTTATTTAGCATTATCGACGAATTATTGACTTAAACGAGAAATTAGAGTTTGCATTTATTTTGGATTTGCATATATTTAGCAACTGATATGCATTTATCACGAGTGATAAGCACTTTTAACCTACCAAAAGGAAAATTAACACTTTCAGGTCCTATTTATTAGGAATATCACAGGTGATATATCAAATAAGCTCAACATTTTTTATACGTAACTTAAATCCAAACTTTTTTCATGTTTTGGATCGTGTTTTTTCAAGTGTAGACGTGTGTTGTGTCAATATGTTGTCGTTTTTTTATGTGATTCAGATTGGTGGAATAGTTTAAATAATTGAAATGGTTGTTGTAGTGGTTGGTTCTTCATGGTCGACACTTTTTGGTGGTTAGTTCGGGGTTCAGTTTGGTAGTCTCGTGGTTCAGATATGACTTTTTAGCTCAAGGGTCTGTTTGAGGTATCCTCGTTTTAGGTTGTTGTTAAATGGTGTTTGTTAGGTAGAGGTCAAGTTTGATATTTTCAATAACGCAAGGGTTCGTTCACTCTAGTTTTATGTTGGTGTTGTTCATACACCCTGAGGTATTCCTCGGTCCACCATATCTGCTTTTCGCGGTGCCACCGCTTGGTCATATTGTATGGTTGGAGGTTCTGATGATTTACTTTTTAAGTGTCAAGGTTGTGTTCGGTTTGTAACTCGTTTCAATGCTTCCTGTCAGGAGAATGCCATTAGTGATAGTGTGGTTGGTGGTTTTACCTTAATGTGTTTGTTTTCTCTTTCTAATGTGTCTTTGTTGACCTAGGGTACTTGTATTAGTTTTAGATTATACATGTTTAGAATCTGTTATGATCAGCTAGTGTCAATGTAAACTCTAGCTCTTGCTTGTGTTAGATTATGATTTTTCTGTAAAATCGTGTTGTGTTTTAGATGACTCTATGATTATGTGTGTTCTTAAATGTCTAAAATTGCACTATGTCGTTGAGATTATTTGGAATTCACTATGTTTTTGGATTTGCATTTACTTAGCAACTGATATGCCAAGTGATTAAGTACTTAAAAAATGTGCTAGATAATAGTATTGATACATGGTTTATCACCGGTGATATATGTAGTTTAAGTCATGGAATAGTATATATCTGCAGTTATCTTCTGTGGTTTTTGTTTTACATGAAACATAAGATTTCTGCTTTTTGAAACTTGTAGTGATGTATATTTTAAGGATCTATGGGTATACTAATCGCTTTCTAACGGTTACGTCTCTCAAAATAAATTATTTAAAAACGTTACAATTTTCTATACATCATGTTTATTATCTAAAAAAACACTTGTATTGCAATCGTAGAAAAGAACAGTTTTGTAAATCCATATCCAGAGATTGGTAAAACTAAAGGTACATTCCTAACATATAAACGTCCATACTTTAGAAATATCAACTGTGATGGAAAAATTTAAATGTATGCAAAACACATGTTTAGACTCTCATTATATATATATGCAGCATACTAGTTTTGCTTCCTTGTAGTATCACATTTGATTCATATACGTTTTGCTTGCTTGCAATATCACAATTGATATCAAATTTGATAATATGTAACTAGCACACTTCATCTGTCTATATATATAATAATACCATATTTTGAAATGATACAAAAAATAGAAAATTATAAAACTGAATGACGTATATTTATTCTGATTTTGTATCACACGTAATATTTTGATAACAAATGAACTACGCAACATACTAACATATAATTTATTTGTGCAGGTTCGATCAAATCATTGAGTCCTATGAAGAAAACAACCATGGCAAAATCAATCGCGAAAAAAACTTAGAAAAATTGAGAATGTACAAAAAGAAGCAGAAAATCTATCGCCAACAAAAGAAACAACAACAACAACAACACCTTAATCTACACCAACAAGAAGAACCAAAGGAAATGCAGGCAAGACGTTTAAGCGTAGAAAACCAAAAACAAACAGAAAATGATCCTCAACCACCATCAAATGCTAATCTGACAACAACAGGGAACAGCACCAAACACGAAACACCCACCACCACCTAAACAGAAAACAACAAACCACAACACATAAAGAAGAAACAACACCACAAAGATCACCAACAAAATTAAATGAATCTACTGAAACAGCATCTCGAGAATCATCTGAGACAGAAGAGAATGATGAAGAGAATGAGACAGAAGAGAATGATGGAAAAGAGAATGAGACAGAAAAGAATGATGGAGAAGAGAATGATGCAGAAGATAATGAGACAACCTGAAGAAAATACAGCATACAAGAATATTGCAAAAAGGAGAAAAAGGGCAGAAATTGAATCTCCACGAAGAACAACAAGAGCAGTTGCAAAAAAAACAACAACTAGAGAAAAAGGTTAAAGAGCTTGTTAAGAAAAGGAAGAGAGTTGAAAAACCTAAAAAAGAAGCAGAGAAAAGCAAGAAAATGGTTAAAAAGAAAGGAAAAAAGAAACTAAAAGATGAGGATGAAGATGAAGATTATGATATTGCAGAAAGGAAGAAAGATATTGAAAAGAAGTTCAAATCATTTATGGGCAAGGAAGCTACATTAAGCCCAACATTTACCTTGCCACAAAATCTTTGACGCTCGAAAGGAAAACCATTATAAGACAGACGGGCTTTGGATCTATGTTGGATTTCCAATTCGACAAGATACCATACTTTGTTTTGAAAAATTTAAACACAAAAACAATGGAAGTGAGTTTCCCAAGTGGATCTAAACTCAAAATCACACCAAGAAAGATATGGGAAGTGTTAGGAAACCCTATGGGGGAAAACAAACTCGAGTCTGATTCTCCAAAGGATGATCAGGATCAATTCATAAATGATTTCAAGGCACAGTTTGGCGACAAGAAGTTCATAACAACAGATCTATCGAAGCAGATTCAAAGAACAACAAACACATATTTTATGTTCCAAATGAACTACTTGATGTTGTTTTCAAACTGCATAATCCACTATGATAATTGTAACAATTCTCATTTTTCATGTCATTGTACGACTCTATTAATGATCACTATTTATTTTAGTCCGATACGCGTTTACTTTTAATATTTACTTTATGCTAAGTCGCGTAGACTAAAAACAATCAATGAATGTAAACGGTCATCAAATAAATTAAAGTTTACATCCACCAAGTAATATATAATTTCTTAGGAAGATAATTAGGTATTTGCGTATTTTATTTTTATTGGTCACGTAAAAGGGTTACGTTTCGCGAATTAAAACAAATGCTATTCGGACAACACACCCAGAAATACCTAGACTTACCTAGACTCAAACCAATACCCGTATTAAACGCCTAGACACAAAATTAAATAGAATCTTGTGCCTATATCACTTGATTTCCGAATGTGGACAAGTAAACTCACCAAAAATCATCCTAAGTGATTTATTAAATACTAAAAATCTTGCTAAGGATCCTTAAAGGTATCGGTACATATACCTATGTAATTAAGACATGTTCTAATTGTCTCCACTAAGTTATCACACAATGGATATTAACCACCTTGCTTCTCTTTGCCCCCTAGACCACGATTTCTTGCATATATACATGCAATATGATAAGATTTACTTAGTATGTAAATCTTGTAAATCTTGTGGTCATTTAAAACTTATACTAAAGTGGTATTAGCATAAAACCATGAGTGTTTAACTAGGAAGTTTCAAAACTACCTCATAGGGTACAAACTTGGTTCGGTGTGGGTTGTCTATGAGACCAAGAGAGTGAACTAGTTCCTTGTCTATAAATATACATTCACATTTTACCCCTTGACACTCTTGTTAACTCGCACACACCTCAAACTCTCTCTTTTCTCTTGTTCGGCATACAAACCGCAAGCAAAACCACATCCCACTCCTTTATTCTTCGAACATATAAGCACTAAGGTTGCCACCCAAGGGTTATACGAGCTAAAGATTTGTACACTACGCGTCCACTCCTCCATCTATAGGCAATAGGACCCTTGTAAGTCACAACAACCCTTTACGTTTCATAATATCTTTTCCTTTGAATTGTTAAACGTATGTCGCGTAATATGTAAAGGGTGCGTGTCTAATGTGGCGTATGATTTCATTTTGTGTGGGGAAGGGCTCGTTAAAACACATGAACAATGATGGTGATGGACAAGCTAGTGACTTCAACTTAATCATTAACCTAGGCACGAAAATATAAATAACTACACGTAAACTCTAGTTGTAAACAAATTAAGGTGTTAGAAATTCGACAATGGAACTAATGAAACACTTTGCATGTAGGAACCCGACGTATACACAAAGTTGAATCCGCGGGCACTAATGTCACTGGGCCTTTGAAATTGGACGTAAATTACGAACAAGGAAACAAAGGGGCTGGTAACATTGGGCTTGCGAACCCTACGAGTACACACGGCTTGGGCTTAATAGCCCATACCCGAACCCCCCCCCCCCCCACAGGCCCGACAGTGGAAACCACGGTTCGTCAATAAGCTCATTCGAGCTTATTTAAGGACTAGGGGTGCTTAATGATTTACTTATTCACTAAATAAACATAAGAGTAGTCGAGCCCTTAATGGGTACGCGAGCCCAACGGCGAGCCATGCGAGCATAAGCCTTATAAGCCTAAACAGCTTATTCGTGTGCTTGCACGGCTTAATGAGCTTAATATGAACTTAAGAACCCAAATGAACCCTTCGTATCTTTTTGAAACCAAACGGGACCCTTAATGGGCCTTCTAGCCCATTAACGAGCCTTAATCAAGACATAAGCTCACGACAAGCCTAAGGCAGCTTATCGAGACCATAAGCTGAATGGGCTTATTGAACCTTATTGTGCTTAATGGACCTAACGAAACCTTTTAAAACCCTTATCGGGCCTTAACGGGCCCAAAGAAGGCCCAACAGGAAATGTATTCTTATTAGCTTATTTAGCTGTATTGGAATAAAGCTGAAAATAAAAACACTATGTTCGCTTAATACAAGTTGGATATGAACTAGGAAAAGCCTAAAAAACTCTAAACATTCATTCGGGTTTAAGCTATTGGAGCTTTCGGGCCCAATTAAGCTTGTAATAAGGCCATAATAAGCTCCTCTGAGCTTATTTTAAGCTTAACAGACCCGCATGATGCTTATTAAGGACTTTTGAACTTATTTAAATGTTTATTGGATCCCTAGGACTTAACGGGCCCGACCAGGTCTGTTAAGCCAATTAAGCTCGAACTTGCTTCTTCTCGTATATGCAGAACAACTTTTTACTACTTATTTGGACTTAACAAGATAAAATGCCACTCGTTGGGATTTATTCGGAGTTAAAATGAAATTTTCACAAGTCGAGGGACTAAAAATGTAAATTTCGAAACATAAGGGATTAACCTTGTCATTTTTGAATTTCAACAGCCCCAGGGACTGTTCTTGCAACATTCTGAAACTTAGGGATCTAAGTGGTTAATTATAAGGACCTAAACTTCCTTTTTGTCTAAACTTAAGGGAACTAATTTGTCTTGCAAAACTAAAAGGTTTAAAATATAAAAGTGTATATTCATAAACCTAGGGACCAAAGTGGAATAACTAGGAACTTAAGGGTATGATAGTGAGCAAAAGTGAAATGAATAAAACACTTAACATAATGGTCGAACCTTAAGATATTCGGACATTAAACGGGTTTAATTAACGATGAAATAAATAAGTATACTTATTTACAATGACTTCACGTTTCTCGAGAACCATCGGAATTATAAATACAATAATCTTGTGCATCACCACACAAGTGATAACGGTATATATAAACTTAAAATGGAATTTAGTTTATACAATGAGTCGTTAGCTTAAATGTCGTAAAACCTAAAGGATTTGACTTGACCGTACTTTAATTATGGTACTTTGACGGTGTGATTCACAGCTTACTTGGATATTTATTATATTAGAAAACTACCGGCTAAGGGTGAGTATAGCCCCATGTTTTACAATTAGTTAAATGATTTACATCTTGGGGGAAGATACTGCTTCGTTTTACAAATTGACGCAAGTGTACATTTCTTATTACATATGCTACGTGTTTGCCTAAGTTTCCATAACCCATTATGTACCATGATTCATGATCAGTTAATGCTATAGATGTGATTGGAAATTACATTGTGAGGCGCTATGCGAAAAAGTTATGGTTAGATCTATTAGGGCATTGAAATCCCGTAGGTTTGTGACTAGCTATCATGGGAACGAAACGCATACCATGTCGAATCTGGGATGTTGCGGGGTTTAGCACATCATTCACGGAAGCATGTGGCTATTTATTTGTGCATCCATATATGTCGAGCTATTCGGTGTCATGATCTTAGGAAAACGTTAATTACTTTTTATGATGTTTGCATTCTGTTGCTTTAATCATACACTTGGATAATCATGCGGTTCACTACAAGTCGATTTACAAACCTATGATTTCACCAACTTTATGTTGACATTTTAAGCATGTTTTTCAGGTTAATAAGGCACGAGGTGCGATTGATACATTGGGAGTCTTATATGAAGAAGTAAACGCCTAAGCATTTGGGGTCTTATTACATTTTGGGGACAATTGTTATAAACCGAAATCTTTATTTATATTGTTGAACAATATGAAGCCATGAGCTTATGTAACAAACAAGTATTTTGTTAATCCAATGTATCTTTTCAAACGACACGTTTAGTAGTCGTTCTCAGATCTTGTGCTATTGACCCAATAATGTAACGCTCTCGGATATTCAACATTCCGCTGCATACTCAGATTTGAGGGTGTTACAGATTGGTACCAGAGCCAAGGTTATAGAGAACCAGGTCAAAAGATTTTGTCTGGACTATAACCATTTTCAAAACTGTTTTCACAAATGGGATTTGCGAGGGACATACATGCATTACTTGTTTACTTCTAGCGCATATATGTTTACATGACATGCATTGGTTAAGCATTAGTAGGGTACTAAGTGCTTACCCAATTGATATACGTGTATATAAATGATATTACGTATATTACTATAGGGACTTTATTATTAAAGCCTTACAGACATAACATATCGATTTTTCTTATAAGAAATACTTATATAAGTTATTTTACTTTTTGCAGTAACCATGTCTTCTGCGACGTCTGATGTTACCTACACTTCCGTCTACACCGACTCTTGAGACCGGGCAGATTTCTGGGGAGACGGATGATGACGGAGAAATCGGAGGGAGGCTTTCCACGGTCATCGTTACTAGGATGAAGGACTCCGTACAGCCAGTATCCCCACCCACCGCACAGATTTCATTACCAGGAGGACCAGAGGATCCACAAACATCGCCAGTTCCTCTCAGGTTGAGGATGAAGCGGTGAGCTATGTTCATACAGGCAATGACGACTGGACTAGTGCCGGAGAGCCTATATACCTTGAATATATAACACTGGTGGATAACATGGTTTCCTGGCTGAGGACAAGCTCATTACCTCCTGTTGATTCACCTACTACTGAGTCACCCGGATATGTTACTGAGTCGGATCCCGAGGAGGATCCAGAGGAGTACGAGGATGATGAGACAGAGGATGGTCCGGTTGGACTATCATATGGTACGGGGGAGATGATAGTGTGAGATGACGGCGATTCATATAGGGATGCGCCAATGATGGGGATAAGGAGAGGGAGGATGAGGAGGACGAGGAGGAGGAGGAGCACTTAGCTCCGGCTGACTCTACTACCGTCATACCTGCTGATGAGCCTGTTTTCCCACCTGAGGGAACAGAGCCTATTATACCACCACCCTCCACTGACATTACTATTGGGGCTAGGATTACTGTCCGACCCCAGGCTTCCATAACCCTTCCACCAGAGGCAGAGGTTGAGAGACTTCTGACAAATGACTACTCATACATCACACCTATCTCCTTTATACCACCCTCTGCAGGGGAGCGCCTTGCTAGGTGCACGGCCCCACCTGCACATTCACCACCTTTACCACCATCATCTGGGTGTCTAACCCAAATCCAGACACTCAGGATATTATCCACCCAGGCTTTCATTGATGCAGTTACTACCGCATTACCACCCCCTTCACTACCACCACTACCACCATCTCTATCCATACCATCACCTATTGACCGTAGGGATGATATTCCCGAGTCTGAGCAGCCTCCCCGCAAGAGGTTGCATCTATCCACCCTAGGCTCCAGATATGAGGTCGGAGAAAGTTCTACTGCTAGACCTACCAGAGGTCGAGGGATAGATTATGGATTTGTCAGCACGGTAGATGCTGAAGAGAGGCGACAGGGGATTAGAGATGTTGGGTACGGGATTAGGGATACTTGGGTAGATCCGGCGGAGGCAATTCCAGAGATAGCACCTATGACTGTGGGAGAGGTCAACACTAGGGTCGTGGAGCTTGCTGAGCTCCATGAGAGGGATACACAGGACTTGTATGCTCTACTAGAGGATGCTCAGGATAGTAGGTCTCGTATATCACAGCGAGTCGATATGGACTCGCAGCGGGTCGATTTACTTATGGGGGATAGGATGACTCTCCAGGAGACAGTATGGATGGTGGAGGAGGAGGCCTATGCTTCCCGAGAGGCTTGGGCTTATTCGATAGGATTGAGTCAGGCGACTCATCAGGAGCTTCAGACCCATCGTGATCATGTGTATGCACATGAGACCTATCTCCAGGCACACCAGACACAGCTACAGCTGCAGAGTACTCTCATTCAGACACAGCACCAGGTACAAGAGGACTCGCTTTCAGATTGCGCATGCTGAGTTAAAGCCTTCGGAGAACGAGACTGATCGTTAGGCGCCAGAAACCAGATGGTAGAGGCTCTCCGAGTCATCAGAGACATGAGGCGAGAGATGAGCGACATGGCAGACTATGAGTTGTTGGACTAAAGAGCCGCAGAGGAGAGCTGACAGCCTAGGACCAGAGGCTAGGTTTTCCTGATCACCAGGATGCTTTGGGGACGCCGACAGTCACCTTTGTGATTTATGTTATTGTATCTTGCTAGGTCATTGGATACAGGCATGTTTAGTATTAGGGGTTTCCCGCTAGCATAGCCTTTAGATCTTATCTTATTGTATTATGTGATTCAGATGACTATTTCATGTAAAATTTTCTCAAAGTTATGAAATGAATGGATGTGTTACTTCTGTACTATATACTTCTCTTGTGTTGATATCTCATCTATATTTTATATCTTCTGTATTTTAACTCATCGTTTTGTCTTTTGTGTTATAGACAAATTCATGACACTACAACCAGAGGTGGGAACAAATACCCTGTCAATAACACCAACCCAAACAACATGACCCCCGAATCCATCCAAGCAATGATCGACCAAGTCTCTTGCGAAATGCCACCAATGGAGATGGAAGCCACAGTTCGCACGGGGATAACTGAAGGAATGTGCAAACTGCGCGCCCTTGTTTTTACGCTGACTTCATGAAGTGTCAACCTTTGAACTTCAAAGGCTCGTCTGAGGCGGTGGATCGTTTACTCGGTGGATTGAAAAGATGGAGTCAGTTTTCAATATCAGTGGTTGTGCCATTGAGAATCAAGTAAAGTTTGCCACCTGCACTCTGTTAGGTTCTGCTTTGACTTGGTGGAATGGTCAGATAAGAAACTTTAGGTCCAGGAGGCATATGCATGACTTGGGAGAGTATCTCGGAAAAAGATGACGGACAAGTATTGTCCGCAGGGTGAAATCAAGAAATTAGAAATTGAGCTGTGGAACCTGAAGGTCAAGGGAAACGATGTTCCAGCATACACTGAACGTTTCCAAGAGTTAACCCTGATATGTACCAAGTTTGTTGCCAATGAAACCGAGAAGGTTGACAAGTACATCAGTGGACTTCCTGACAACATTTATGGGAACGTCAAATCTGCCAGACCCAAGACGTTGGATGAGACTATTGAGTTGGCCAATGACTTGATGGACCAGAAACTTCACACACACCTAACGCGAAAAGGCAATCATGAAAACAAAAGGAGGGGTGTTGATTCTTCTGAAACAACCATGCGTCTACCAACAGCAAAACCATTCAAAAGGCAGAATGTCGCCAAAGTCTACAACATGGGGACGGGCGAAAGGAAGCCTTATGGGGGATCCTTGCCCAAGTGCAACAAGTGCCATCTCCACCACAATGGCCCGTGCACCCAGAGGTGCCACAAGTGCAACAAGATAGGGCACTTTGCTCGCGATTGCAGGAATACTGGTAACACAAATGTTGCTAACACTCAGAAGGGCAATGGGGCAACTCCCAAAGGAAATGGTTGTTTTGAGTGTGGAGCATCAGGACACTTCAATGACGGGGAAGGGGGGAAAAAATTTCTTTGGGGGTTTCCAAAACTGAAGAATAAAGATGGAGGAAATGGGAATGCACAGATGGGGTTTATGCAAGTTGGGAATGCAGAAAAGAGGGGAAATGCACCAGGAAACCCTGATGGATTGTCGTCACCGGGTACGTTCTCTTAAATAACCACATATGATCTATCTTATTCGACACTGGGGCGATAGAAGTTTTATTATCCACTTCTTTATGTTCCTTGATAAACATCGCCCCAATTCATTAGAAAATTGGTTTGATGTCGAAGTAGCTGATGGAAATTAGTCAAGATAGACGCAATGATACGAGGTAGCACTTAAATATATTAGGGCCATCCGTTCAAACATAGATCTAAGCCCGTTGAACTGAGGTGTTTCGACGTCCATTATCGGTATGGACTGGTTGAGAAGATATCACGCCGTGATCGTGTGCGATGAGAAACTCGTTCAAGTTCCCTACGGGAATGAAACTTTGACTTTTTGCGGAAATGAAAGTAGCAACGGGAGAGAATCCCGGTTGACAGTTATCTCATGTTCAAAAGCTCAGAGTACTGGCCAAGGGTTGCAGGTCTTATTAGCATAGATATTCCGCCAAGAAACGAGGGGACAAGTCGGAACAGGAAACAAAATAGAGGACGTACCAATCGTCCGAGATTTTCCAGAAGTGTTTCCCGAGGACTTGCCAGGTCTTCCTTCGGCTCGACCTGTGGAATTCCAAATCGACTTAATTCCAGGGGCCGCACCCGTAGCTCGAGCACCATATCGATGGCCTCACGAAATGAAGGAATTATCAGAACAATTACAAGAACTTTTCGACAAAGGATTCATAAGGCCTAGTTCCTCACCTTGGGGAGCCCCGGTCTTATTTGTCAAAAAGAAGGATGGGTCATTCAGGATGTGCATCGACTACCGCGAGTTAAACAAACTGACAGTAAAGAATCGTTATCCACTATCGAGGATCGACGATTTGTTTGATCAACTTCAAGGATCCAGTATTTATTCGAAAATAGATCTGAGATCCGGATATCACCAGCTTAGAGTACGAGAACAAGGACATTCCACAAGGACGGCATTTCGAATCGTTTTTCAACTCCCCTAGGTATTGGCATCCGGTTCCAGGTTATGCCATTTTGGACTGAAAAAGCACATGCGTGTATCATGGACCCTCATGAAACGAGTATGCAACCTTACTTGGATAAGTTCGTAATTAGTCTTAATCGATGACAATCTTATTTATTTGAAGGACAAAAGGGAGCATGAAGAACACCTTAAAGCAATTTTGGAATTGCTTAAGAAGGAGAAGTTGTACGCAAAGTTTTCAAAATGTGAATTTTGGATTCCGAAGGTACAATTTCTCGGACATGTCATTGATAGTAGAGGCATACATGTGGAACCGACCAAGATAGAGTCTCTCAAGGATATGGGCTATCTCTAATAGACACAATGGAGTCAGCAAATTTCTTTGTCTTGCGGTTACTATCGAAGGTTCATTGATGGATTTTCGAAAGATTGCTAAGCAATGACGAAATTATCAGAAAGGAATCAAGTTCGATTGGGGAGAAAAGGAAGAGAACGCTTTCCAGTTGATAAAGCAGAAACTGTGCAGTGCCCCAATTCTGGCTTTACCTGAAGGGAGCGAAGACTTTGTGGTATACTGTGATGCGTCACACAAAGGCTTAGGTGCGGTGTTAATGCAGCGAGAGAAGGTGATTGCCTATGCTTCTCGACAGTTAAAAGTTCACGAGAAGAACTACACCACTCACATTTAGAACTTGGATCGGTAGTGTTTGCCCTAAAGATATGGAGACACTATCTATACGGAACCAGATGCACCGTATTCACCGACCATAAAAGCCTACAACACATTCTCGATCAGAAGGAGCTTAACATGAGGCAACGCCGTTGGCTAGAATTGCTGAGTGACTACGACTGTGATATTCGTTATCATCCAGGGAAAGCAAACGTAGTGGCCGATGCGCTGAGCCGTAAAGAACGGATTGAGCCATTGCGGGTTCGAGCCTTAGTTATGACAATTGGTTTGGATCTTCCCAAGACGTATATTTAGAAGCTCAGATCGAAGCCCAGAAACCAGAGAACCTCGTGAATGAAGACGTAGGCGGTATAATCCGAAGGGATATACCCAAGGAAAGATTGGAACCACGTGCCGATGGAACACTATGTTTACACGGCAGGAGTTGGTTACCTTGCTATGGAGACTTAAGATCCGTGATTATGCACGAATCCCACAAGTCGAAATATTCTATCCATCCCGGTTCCGAAAAGATGTACCAAGATGTGAAGAAATTATACTGGTGGCCAAACATGAAGGCAGACATCGCCACCTATGTTAGCAAGTGCTTGACATGTGCAAGGGTCAAGGCCGAACATCAAAGGCCATCGGGATTGCTAGTACAACCTGAGATACCCGAGTGGAAGTGGGATAATATCACGATGGATTTTATCACCAAGCTTCCTAAGTCGTCGCAAGGTTTTGACACCATCTGGGTGATTGTGGATCGACTTACCAAATCTGCTCATTTCTTGCCAATAAGGGAAAATGATCCATTAGACAAATTGGCAAGGTTGTACTTGAACAGGATAGTGGCAAGACACGGGATACCTGCCTCAATTATCTGTGATCGTGATGGAAGATTTACTTCAAATTTCTGGAGATCATTTCAGAAAGCTTTGGGTACAGATATTAGTATGAGCACTGCGTATCATCCAGAAACTGACGGCCAGAGCGAGAGAACCATTCAAACTCTCGAGGACATGCTACGTGCTTGCGTGATCGATTTTGGCAAAGGCTGGGTTAAACATTTGCCATTGGCCGAGTTTTCATACAACAACAGTTATCACGCTAGCATAAAGGCCGCCCCTTATGAGGCACTGTATGGTCGAAAATGTCGATCACCGGTGTGCTGGGCCGAGGTTGGGGAAGCTCAACTAACTGGTCCAGAATTAATCCAAGAAACAACGGAAAAGATCGTCCTGATCAAGCAGAGGATGCAAGCTGCTCAGGATCGACAAAAGAGCTACGCCGATCGGAAACGAAAGCCGATGGAGTTCGAGGTTGGGGACAGAGTTATGCTCAAGGTCTCGCCTTGGAAAGGGGTTATCGGTTCGGTAAGCGGGGAAGCTAAACCCGAGATATGTCGGACCTTTCAAGGTGTTAGCAAAAGTTGGGAAAGTGGCCTACAAGTTGGAACTTCCCCAAGAGTTGAGCAGAGTTCATCATACCTTCCATGTGTCTAATCTGAAGAAATGTTATGCTGACGAACCTTTAGTCATGCCGTTAGAAGGAATTCATGTTGACAATAAGCTCTAGTTTATGGAAGAGCCCGTTGAAATTATGGAACGGGAGATCAAATGATTGAAGCGAAGCCAGATACCATTGATTAAGGTTCGCTGGAACTCTAGGCGGGGCCCTGAGTTCACCTGGGAATGTGAGGATTCGTTCAAAAAGAAATACCCACATCTCTTCACAAACCGGGCTTCGTCATCTACTACAAGGTCTTAAGCTTTGAGGACAAAGCTCTTTTAACGGGTGGAGACTGTAACATTTCTCATTTTTGTGTCATTGTACGACTACATTAATGATCACTATTTATTTTAGTCCGAGACGCGTGTACTTTTAAATGTTTACTTTTGAGCTAAACCGCGTAGACTAGAAATAATCAATGAATGTAAACGGTCACCAAATAAATTAAGGTTTACATCAACCAAGTAAGGAATAATTATTTTGGGAATAATTATGTACTTTGCGTATTTTATTTTTTATTGGTCACGTGAAAAGGTTACGTTTCGCGATAAAATACGTTTGGACGCACCCCGGGAATACCTAGACTTACCTAGACTCAAACCATTACCCACTTTGAGAGCCTAAACACAAAATTTAATCAAGTCTTGTGTTTATATCACCCTAGTGTCGAAATTGGGCAAGTAAACCCACAACAAATCGTCCCATGTGGATTTAACAACTAACAAATCAACCTAATGATCCTAAAAGGTACAAGTACCTCACCTAGCTAATTAAGATGTCCTCGAATGGTTCCTTACTAAGCCCTTTTTACCCTATGGTTTAATACTATTTGTTTCCCTTTGATCTTTTAGCGCGGTTTAGAAGTGCATCCAACACACCAAGTCATAAGATTTCTATGATCTAGCAAAATCTTGTACATCAACTACCTAATTAATACTTGTACTTAAGTGGTTTAGCCTAAACCATGAGTAATCAACTAGAACTCCACAAAACCACTCCTTAGGGCACGGTTTGCTTGTTGGAGGAACTAGGGAAGCTAACTAGCTCTATTTATCTATACAATAATACTCCCTAACTCACATATTACACTTTACCGAAACTAGACACTCTCTCTCTCTCAAAACTAAGAACCTTTCATTTCTCTCTCTACACCTTCGGGTCTCGATATAACCGAGCCATACACGACCCAACTTGGTCACTAAGGACTTAAGGAAGCCTTTAAGGTGGTCAAGAGGAATACACGAGCTCAAGACTGGGTATACAAGCTTTGAAAGCTTAGGGTGGCATACGTTTTGAGTACAAGTATATCGGGTTGCCTCTCAATCCAAAACCAAGAGCTTAGGACCCTTGTAAGTCGAACTAAACTTCCATCTACCTATATCCTAGTCGTTTTATCATGTCTTGTTGTAAAGAGTCCCGTTACCTTGTGTGTAACAAGGATAACGTAGGCACAAGCATGCATGGTTCGACCCATGCATGGTTTGCGTATGTAAATATGCGCATGTTAGGCTTTGCGTGGTGCAAAGGGTACAAGAAATACGGGACATGGCTTAACAACAAATAAAACCTTAAAACATCTAGTTAAGTGATCGACTTGGACTCGGTGTGAACTAAAAACTCTTATACGCGAACATGGACAAATAACTTCACGTAAACTATTGTGGTAAACACGACGAGATGGTGTGGGAACATGTATACAACATTATTAAACGTTTGCATGCTAGGGATCGCGCTTAGAAAATGTTAAACACATTCGCTTTGGTGCTAGACGATTAAACGGAACCATAACTCACTAATAAACCATTCGGACCCTTAGTGGGCTACGCAACCCATCTTCGTGAGCCCACAAGGCTCATAAGCCACGATAAGCCTAAACAGCTTATTCGTGTGCTTATACGCGGCTTATTGAGCTTAAAACGAAACTAAGAACCTAAATGGACCCTTGGGCAAGTCGTTGAACCAAACAAACCCTTAACGGGCCTTCAAGCCCATTACCGAGTCTACAAGAATAAGCTATGCGCCACGAATAAGCTCCCACAGCTTATTCGAGGGCTTAAGCAACCGATAAGCCCCCTAAAAATCATAGAAAGGTCATTGGACCCATAGGGATTAAGGCCCAACCCCTAGAACCCTTACCGGGTTACTATCGGGCCCAATAGGCCCAACAGTTTGCTTATTAGCTTATCGGATAAGCAAAATAAGCAAGCCGACCTCCAAAGTGCTTATTAGTCTTAAATAAGCTTAACGGACCCTAATGGACCTAACAAAACCCTTTAAAAACTTTACCGGGCCTTAACAGGCCCAAGACCGGCCCATTAGAGATGCTTATTAAGCTTATTGGCTTATTGGAATAAGCTGGAAGGAGAACAGTTTGTTCGGCTTAATACAAGTGGGAAAAAGCGCTAGGAAAAGTCTACAAACCCTTATCGGGCTAAGTCATTGGGCCCATAAGCCCAACAAGCTCGAAATAAGCTTCAATAAGCTCATCGAGCTTATTGTAAGCTAAACAGTCCCATATGAGCTTATTGGAGGCTTTTGGACTTATTGAAACTGAAATGGATCGTTAAAAACCTAAACGGACCTTAACGGGCCCAATAAGGCCCGTTAAGCCAAAATAAGCACGAATAGCTTATTTTTAAGCCGAAATGGTTTAGTTGGCTTATTTGGGCTAAATAAGGTCAAATGCCACTTGTCGGGATTTAATTGGGTTGAAAATGCAATTTTTACAAAGTCGGGGGACTAAAACTGTAATTTCCGAAACCTAAGGGTTCAAATTGTCACTTCTTGTATTTCAATAACTCCAGGGACTACTCTTGTAATATTCGGAAACTTAAGGATTTAAGTGTAAGTTATAAGGACCTAAACTACGTTGTTGTAACTTGAAGGACCGATATTGTAATTAACAAAAAGTGGAAGGTTATAACCCGTCACTTTTTTGAAAACTATAAAACCATAAGGACCATTATCGTCACGTCACGAAACTAGGAAAATAAGGACTAAAGTTGTGAAATGTTGAAAACAAATAATAAGTTTTAATAAATATTAAAACGTGGAGGTTCACATGTAAATAAATAAAACACTTAACACGTCGGTCGAACATATGAGATATTCGGACATCGAACGGGATTAATAACAAGTTAATAAATAATGTATATTTATTAATAATGATTTCACGTTTATCGAGAATCATCGAAAGTATAAATGCAATGATCTTGTGTGTCATCACACAAGTGATAACGGTATATATATAAACTAAAATGAGGTTTAGTTTATACAATGAGTCGTTAGCTTAAATGTGTAAACTAAGACTTGACCGTACTTACTTAGGTACTTAACGGTGTGATCCACTGCTTACTTGGATATTTGTTATCATTCAGAGAACTACCGGCTAAGGTGAGTTCATAGCCCCATGCTTTACAATTATTTAAATGATTTACATCCTTAGGGTGAGAACATGCTTTGTTTTACAAACTGGACGCAAGTGTACATTTTATGCCATGATTACGTGTTTGCCTAAGTTACCATAACCCCTTTATGTCCATGATCATGAACTGTTAATTGCATAGATGTGATTGGGAATTACATTGTGCGGGCGCGAATGTTATGGATAGATCTATTAGGGATTGACAATCCCCGTTCGGGTGACTAGCTATCACTGGGAACGAACGCATACCATGTCGAATTTGGGATGTTGCAGGGTTAGCACATCATTCACGGACACCAGTTGGCAATTTATAATTGCATTCATATACGTCGAGCCTCGGTGTCATGAGCTTAGGAAACGTAATTACTTTTTATGATGTTTGCATCTTGTTGCTTAAATTATGCAATTGAAATCTTGCGGTACTATCCATCGATTTATTAAACATATGAATTCACAACTTTATGTGACGTTTTAAGAATGTTTTTCAGGTCCAATAATGCACGAGGTGCAATGATACATTGGGAGTCAATAATTGAAGAGTCAAACTTAAGATTTGGGGTCTTTCACACTTTGGGGACTATTGTTATAAAACCGGATTCTTTATCATTTTGTTGAACTATTTGAAGCCATGAGCTTATGTAACAAAGAGTATTTTGTTTAATCCAATGTAGCTTTTTCAAACGACCGTTTTGTAGTCGTTCTCCAGATCCTTGTGCTATTGTCCAATAATGTAACGACTCGGATATTCACATTCGCTGCATACTCAGATGTGAGGAGTTACATGAAACACATAAGGCATAGTACACTCACTATTAGTGGAAGAGGCTAGAAGCTTGAAGAAATTCAGAAGCTGTATGAAAGGGAGCAGAAGTGGATCAATGACTTTGTTCCTATGGATTTTAAAGTAGTTAAAGACAGTAGAAAAGGTAAAGCTGAACGCAGTAGAAAGAAAACAGTTGCTAGGAAAAGAACAGGTGAAAAACTTGATGATGAAAGTGTCAAGAGACAAAAGATAGAGGATGATACTAAGAATTAAGGAAGAACTTAGAGCTTATTTTGATATATTCTAGGAGATGATGAAGTTATAAATGTTGAATCACTAGCTACAAAGTATCCAATAGTTGATTGGAAGACACATGTTCTATAAGAAGACAAGATATATTATGAGATCATCAAGGGTGATGGAAGTACTAAATTTTACAAGATATTTATAGAAATTCTTGATGATTTTGATAGGCAAGATGTGTTAGATCTATATAGGTTGGTTAAAGAAAGATTTGAGACTACAAGCCTAAAAGGATATGACAGATTACTTTGGGGAGATCTCATTACTGTATTTGAGCCAAGTGAAGATGATGAAATCTGGAAAGCTCAACAAGACTACATATTGATCAGCTAGAGATTATTTGATTCATGTGGAGTTCATGTATTACTGACGAATACTGGAATTGCTATTTACATGCTGATAGAGAAGACATATCCTCTTACATAAGAGATGCTTTCAAGAATACTGAGTAGAAGACTAGAAGTTGATCATGAGTGTGAAATGGCTTATGAGATTTCAGGTTTATAGATCACATACTTCAGAAAGTGAAGAGTGTTTGGATACATCCTCCTAGTGATCAAGATGCAGGTAATGAAGAAACTTGATGATTAACAAGATGAATATCAAGTTTAGGGAAGGATTGTTGGGAATTAGAGGCTTCTACAACTTAATGATGTTGGTTCAAGTTTGTGCTGCTGCTGAAGATTAGAGAAAACAATCTAAGTTATTAGTACTGTTAGTTTAATAGTTAGTGCTGCCAGTACAAAGTGTCAGTACTGTCAGTTTATTAGTAGTGTTAGTTATAATAGTTAGTACTGCTAAAGTGATATGCATGAGATATATTAGGAATAGATATGCATTGATTAGTATACGCGTTTTGTAAGCCCATTAGGGTTTCCTTGGTGTATAAAAGGAACCCTATGGCATAGATAAAAGATATAAGTTATATATAGTTTTTATAGCAAAGTTAGTTAGCAGCTTCAAGGATATTTTGTAACCCTGTCACTATTTAGAGTGATCGTTTTATATTGAGGCTGAAAGTTTGGTTTACATTTGTGTGTTCATTTGTTAATCTTCTTATTGCTTAAAGTCTAGATTCCGCATAGACTTTAAGTTATCTCACAAAGTTTTTGTCTTAGTAGTTTTGGATTTATCCAAGGTTACTAACCTTTATACAAGCTAAAGGAGATCAAGATCTATTCAGAATGGATCAACATTTATTCTCTAACTCCGGATCACACCAATTCCATATTTTACAATGCTTGATTCTTTTTTTTCTAAAAATAAGAGAATTTATAATTAGCTAATAAAATAAGATCTAGAAAAATGCAACGACTTACATATTTGTTAGGGCAAACACCAAATTGTGTAGCAGGGTTTTCACGTGTCCAAGAGGCGAGCGTCATCAATGGAAGCCCACATTTACACTCTATAGGAGGGATGGAAGAAGATGAAGATACTCTTGAAAAGGTTTTCTAATTTTGCATTTGTTTGTGTTTTTGTCTAGTAAAAAAGACAAAGACTTTATGACCGTTGCCCGTTGGGTTACCTAGTGGTTTTGCTATTGTTTTTGTCACTTGCATTGTTGGTCCCTAAATGCTCTATTGGTTTTCCATTTCCCACCATATACATAATAAATGTTCTACACGTTACTTTCACGATTGGTCCTTGAAATCATTTCATGATGTGCTGTCACAGTTTAGTCGCGTTTTACATTTACCTTCCCTATGTAATAATTACGTTTTCGACTCTTTGTTTGTGTATTCGATTCATATATGTATATTCACTTATATTTAAATTCACTTCGCATATTGTCCCTCATATCCAAAACACACACATACATACCTTAACTTCCTAAACCCGTTCACTAACCTAAAACCCAACTTTTTCTATGGCTATTGATCGTGGATTTGTTCATTTGGAGGAACTCAAGGTTTTACCAAATTCTACGAAGCTGCGAGAGTAATTTCTCATTTATTTTGACATGCAAACGCAAAGGGAAGCTCGGATAGAAAATGAATTTTCCAATTTAACTATGCAGTTGGTTCAAAGTATAGATGAAAGGCATTCGTTTATACAAGAGCTTGAACGTTTGCCAGGAAATTTGGAGGCCTATCAAATGAGAGAGGAACTCAAGGGTCTTCAGAAGGATGATCTGATTAAGGCGATGGAGACGAGGAAGGTAATTTTACAGTTTCGCCTTCGGATCCATAAGGAGGTTGATTTTTATAAAACTCTGTGACTGGGAGATGGTCGTCGGCATGTGGGGTTGTCTTTTTTTGCTTTTTGGGTTATTTTTTGTTAACATTTCTGTCTTTAAGTTTTTTTCATGAATGTATGATTGCAAGTTTTGGATGTTAATGAATGAATCATTTTACTATAATGTCTTGCTGGTATTGTAGTTGTTTTATGAATAAATTACACTGTTCATCCCAGAACTAACACCCGTTCACCCGTTTTAAGTAAACCAAAGACCCTATAATTTGTTCAACGATGTTTGACCACTACTCTGTTTGACTAAAGTTGTTACCTTGGATACAAAATAATGAAAACAAGTTGCTAACTACGTAACTTTTCATACACTTGTTTCTCTTGACATTACCACATTATACTTTACAATCAAAAATGACAAGAAATACATACAAGGGTAATTTAAGATCCAAAACATTAGTAATAGAAGATAGCACAAAAACGACCCATTCTTTGCATTCTCATCATTGACGTTCATCTTTAGTAAATGCATCATCCATCTATTTAGCATACACCCTTTTACTCTTTAGTGGTATTCTTTTGTCCACTAGTTCATCACCATTATGGTTTGTAACCTGTTTACAAACCAAAAATTAAAGTTTACCTTTGTTAACAACATGGTTTGGAACCTGTTCACACTTAGCACCATCAATCTCATCAGGCACATGATCATCCATCCCCTGTTCCACTGCTTCACTTGGCATCTCTACAAGATCACCACTTTTTTTTCCTATGTTGTTATGCAAAGGCACCTCTTCTTCACACACGTGTTCCTGGCTAACCTTGTCTTTCATTACCTCAGTGCCTTTGTCTAAATCAAAGGCATTAATGCAGAACGTAAGGTCAATCTCAAACAAGGATCTTTTCCATTCGAATTATTATCTCTACTTTTTTGCCTTTTTTTTAATTCTTGGACTAATTTGACCATGGTGTTGGTATCAACAACTCACTATCAGAGTCTGATAAACATACTTCACATGGTGAACATTCAGTTTCATTGTTAGCCATGTAAAGATTTTATGGTCTTATTTTCTGGAAACCAAGTGAAACTATAACTATTAAGATGAAAAATGGCATGTGAGGAGGTCTTAGGTTTTTCTCTATTTATGTGAACGGCTATAGAAAATATGGGCGAGTAAACGGGAAAGGACTAAATTTAAAAGGTGTACTAGTGCAGTTGAAAACGATAAACGTAAGGGACCAAATTCATAGATAACCTTATTTAATTTTTTGAATAGTACAAGTGTCCTATTCAATTTTTAGAACACTACAAGTGAATATCTTGACAAAAAAGTCAAACATAGTTTACCTTACACCCTATATAAGACTAGTGTAAACTGTTAACAAAGTAAAGCAGTATTGCAGTTATCCACTAAAAAATGAATTCACCACCTGATGACATCAAATAACGTTACATTTATATCTACATTTATCCTGAATAAGTTGCCCACTTTTATAAATTATCGCAAGAATTTGTACTTAATTGCTTAAAAGTGTTATTTGCAGTAATTAAGGAGTGATTTGTGAAGACATGCTAAAAGGCGCATATTTTGAAGCTAAAACAATGATATTTGAAGATTGCTTATTTCTGACCAATACGTCGTATCCAGATAAGAGATACGGCGTATCAGCGCCAACTCTTCACAAGAAAACGCGCAAGACCAATTCCCAATATGGCGTATCCAACTTCTACCATACGCAGTATCCAGCTAGATAGACATTCAAAGATACAGAGATAATTATATTTTGGGAATGAATATTTGATTGATTATAAAATTAGCACACACTCCAAGGAAAATACCCCAATACGTCGTATTGACCTAGCTCAATACGGCGTATCCAGTCTTTTTTAGATACTATAAATAGAAGACTCAAAAACAAGTTTTTAGTGTGCAAAATCATATTCTTCATACCATACACCAATAAAGACGATTTTTTGAAAAGAAAAGTAGAAGCAACAAAAGGTGTCAAGCATCGATCACTATTCAAGAAAGACACGTTGTAATTCCTACACTTTGTAATCATTTTATTTTTTGGTATTGTTCGGTTAAAAACGGTTAGTTTACCTTGGTTATTTGATCACGCTTGTATAATTACAATGGTTATGGACTAACACCCTAGGGTATTAGCCATCTTAACGAAGATTTAATGTTTGGTTTGTTTTAAAATTGATTTCTTAATTTATCGTTAAAAGTTTAATTATGTTTATCACATGATACTTCTCTACGTGTTTGAATATGCGACCTATCATTCAACTGGGTCTAGTTACGCCAACGAGTTGATGAACTAGATACTAGGATATGCTCTCCATATAGGTGTTTTATTTTACTGGACCAATCAAATAGGATCACAAATTAATGTTTTGTCTTTGTCTTTTAAACTATTGTGCTTAGTTGGCGGTCAGTGTGACCCGTTATTGTTTCACAAGTATGTTCTTAATTAATTGATAAATTTTGAACAAGTGAACTACCGTATTATAAAATACACATCAAGCAGTAAGTGGCGTTAAAGTCCACGATGGTTAAGATTGACAGATCACATTGCTTTAATCCCTAGATAGATTATAATTAAACTAAAAGGATGCTTTATGCGGATACGTTAATTGTGACAGGATTCAACGTGTCTAGGTTCTGGATGATGTAAGCCTACGTTTAGAATGATGGCCGCTTCGAAGATAAGAAATCCTGCGCTAAATAAACAAAACCAACGTTTAATCGGATTTATTATGGCTAATATGGTTTTCTATCATTTGGCTTGTACCGCTCTTTTATCTTGATTGTTTTCTTGCATGTTTATTGTGTTTAGAATTGATTATTGTCACCATAAAACCTGTGCCAGTCTCTCAGGCTGAAAACCCCCCATTACCATTAGAAACGTATATAGCATAGGTTTAACATAATTAGAATTAACTTAATTGAAGTAAGTAAAAATACGATTGATTATAAGGTTAACAACCTCACTCTTAGTATTCGACACCATACTTACCATGAAACTCCACCCGATCGGGTACACTGCCCGTTAAAGTGTTTTTTAGGATAAGTCGACTAAATATAAATTTAAAACTTGGTAATCAATAAATTGACCCTACACGACAGCACATCAAGTTATTAACGCCGTTGCCGGGGAGGGTGGAAAAGTTTTAACCTTTAATTTTATTAGTATTTCTAACTGTTAGTTTAAAATAATTTTATTAGTGTAATTTAATTCTAATTGTAATTAATTGTGTGATTTAATTATGTGTTTAAATTCCCACATTATTTAATTATTTTCTAAGTATCTTGTTTTGATAGATCAACTGATATGCCGTATCCACCAGTTGGATACGACGTATCGACCTTTCCACTAAGAACAGCGTATTGATCTCTAAAGTCTAAACAACGTATTTTTTCTTCCAAACAATACGACGTATTCTGTAAAGTCAATACGGCGTACTGACCTTCAGCAGACCCATACGGCGTATTCAAATTAATTGAATATGGTGTATTGATCATCTGATACAGTAGCAAAACTACATTTGATTTCCCTATTTAATTTTCTGTATTCTTTTCAAAGAGCCTATCCTATTGATTTATTATTCTCTGTTTCAGGTGATGCATGACAAGGAGTTCCAGTAAGGAACTAATTACACCTTTTGAAAACCCAAAAAGAGTATCTCGCTAAAAAAAGAGGATTTTTGAGACACCTGGTCTTGTGGAGTCGAGTTCACCAAAGCTTGATTTATTCTTTGACATCAAAGAACATTCAGAGGAAGAAACTACAGAAATTATGATAGAAACAATGGAGCAATACATGAGCAAGACCCGTGGAAACTATGGGTCAGGAGTTGTTAGGCCCACGATTAATGACAAAACTCACTTTGAATTAAAAGGACAATATCTCAAGGAACTTCGCGAAAATACTTTCAGCAGATCAGAGCATGAAGACGCAAACTAACATATTGAAAAATTCTTTGAGATCGTTGACTTATTTCATATTCCATAGGTGACTCAAGATCAAGTAATGCTTCAAGTTTTTCCCATGTCCTTAATTGGAGCCGCAAGTCGCTGGCTCAAGAATGAACCATCGGGTTCGATTACAAACTGGGAAACCCTAAAAACAAAGTTTCTAAACAAGTACTGCCCACCTGCTCGCACTGCAAAGAAAATAGAGGAGGTTAACAATTTTCAGCAAGAACATGACGAAAGCCTCTTCCGAGCTTGGGAAAGATTTAAGGAGCTCTTGATGATATGTCCCCAGTACTATTTGATTGATATGCAAGAAGTAATCTTGTTTTATAATGGGCTTAATGTTCCCACTAGACAGATCCTTGACTCTAAATGTGCCATTCCCACTAAAACTACCGTTGACGCAAAAATAGCCATCCAAGAAATGGCCGAATACTCTCAGAAATAGCATAACAGAACACCCTCAAAAGCCAGAAGTACAGAAACTTTTGACGAACTAGCTGCTATAGAAGCCCAGCTCAACAACCTCGGGAGAGAAATTAAGAAAGTCAACGAGAAAGTATACGCTGCTCAAGTCGGATGCGAAAGGTGCAAAGGACCACACTACACAAAGGATTGTCCACTCAAGGAAGAAGGGAAGACTCTTGAAGAGGCTTACTACACATAGTTTGGATCACCCTATCAACCTGGAGGACAGTATAGAGCAGCAGGGCTACGATTCTACCAACGCAACAATGGAAATTCTTCGTACCCTGATCGAAGACAAACATTGGAGGAATCACTGACCAAATTTATGGCGGGAGTTCAAACAAAGAGACTCGAGAGATCATCAAATAATCAAGGAGAGATTCGAGATTTTACCGATGCAGCCATAAGAAATCAAGGAGCATCGATTAAGACATTGGAAATTCAAATTGGTCAAATGAGCAAAGTCTTACAAGAAAAGGGAATCGAAGGCCTGCCCGGCTTAACAGAACCAAACCCAAGGGACCATGTAAAATCAATCTCAACCACTAAAACTGATTCATCTGAGATACGCCGTATTGGATGTAGTCCATACACTGTATTGGGCCCACAACATAGAAGCATATTTTCTGAAATAGTTCCCTTCCCAAGGCGACTACAAAACTACTGATGTGATGATTAGAGAGAGGCACAAGATGTGAAGATTCTGGAAGCTTATGATCACACCTTGCCTAAGAAAGAAAAATACCTAGGGAGCTTTACTTTACCTTGTATTATTCATAATGTTTATTTTGATAAAGCCCTTGTTGACCTAGGAGCAAGTGTGAGTGTTAGGCCATTTCTACTACACCAACCTTGGTTAGAATTTTATTCACACTAGGTTGACCATTGAATGGCTTGGAAGAACAGAAAAACACCCAAGGGGTATGGCTAAAAACGTTGCTTAGTAAGATTGACAAATTTATTTTTCCCATAGACTTTATCATCTTGGACATACCCGAGGATGACGATGTCCCTTTGATCCTCGATCGACCATTTTTTTCTACTGCCCATTCCAAGATTGATGTTTACAAAAGAAAAATTACTCTAAGGGTCGGAGAAGAAAAACTTGTTTTCAAAAGTATTAAGCCCTCCACTAGCATAATCAGGAGGGTCTTTATGTTAAAAGATCTTGATTAAAAAACAAAGCTTATAAGAGAGGATAACGAGTCATTCGACCCACTTTATGGTAACTACATTGAATTAAATGATTTGGACACACATCTAGAACCTGAGACGAATCAAGATGTTAATTTTAAGCTAACTTTTGTCAATAAACCTGATAATGTTAAAACCAGTTCTGAATGTTGTTATAAAATGAAATTTTCTTGCACGATTGGGTATAAAAATGTTAATGCTGACTACCTCCCTTCCTTGTCCATTATTTTAATAACCAAAAGCTTTTATTATTCCATAATTAAGGACAAGGACGATCATGAAGGGAAGAGTCCAGCCGAAACTCTGATAGATATACCTGTTTCCGTTGGAAAAGTTTCTATTCTTACAGGTTTTACTATCATTGACGATGAAGATGTAACAAGAGATGCTGCGTTCGGCATGCCATTTTTCATGAAATACGTATCATGCCAAATGATTATGAAGAAATTCGCTCATGGGGACAAGTGCGAGCGAATGGACGAATGAATGAAGAAAAAGAAAAAGTCGAACTTAACGACTAACTGAAACAAAAGTGCTTCCTGGGAGACAACCCGGTTGTTTTTAATTGTTTGAATTGTAATTTTTATTGTTTTATTGAGTCTGTCTTCCCAAACACTTAATACGGTGTATCGAACCCCTATGGATATGCTGTATCAAACCTGTCTAGACGTTACCAGTCTTTAAATTCGGTATTTAATTTCTGCAAAACTTTAAAATATTTGTTTCTACAGGATGCAATACGACGTATCCTTGGGTTTGGGATACGGCGTATTGACCTCCTATACAGTGTGTTTAATTGTTTTCCTGCATTGTAACCATTGTATAACCGAGATAGGAATTGCGCTTTTGTCTTCTAAACTTTTATGCAGGACCTTGCTGTAAGGAAATCAATGATATGGTATACTCTGAAAAAGACGTGTGTTGAACTCGTACGAGCATTCTGAAGCCTCGTCAGCACACTTTTGCTCAAGAACTCCAATGAAGAATCATCCCGAGCAACATATCAGGGGAGTTCCTCGTTCTAATTATATTTTCCATTTTCTTTAAATTGTTTTATCTATACAACGAGGACGTTGTATAATTTAAGTGGGGGGATGGAGAATTAGAACACCTCGGGTCCTTTTTTAACAAAAAAAAAATATGCTAAATTATGCCAAATTTAATTTTTTTTCTAGCATTGCTTTTGTAAAAATTACTAGTTACATAACCTCGCGCACTATAACCCTTAATGCCAAATTGTGAGAATTAAGCCTATTCCGTTTCCAAACATTTACTAAAAATTCCACAAAAATTATGAGTGTGCCGGTGATGTAGTGGACTTTAGAACTTGGCTTGGTATATCACTCGAGACCACAACGATGAGTACCATGGACTTAGATGGAGAAACATTTTTAAATGGTAAATTTCTAGGAATATACCAAAAAGCATAAATGTTGTAAAATTAACTAATTACACTAGTTGATTAAACCCCGTGTAACCCTTTGCTTACTCTCACTATAAATAGTAAGATCCCCTAGAAAAACCTGTTGAGCCATTCCTGTCTTTTTCACACCATATGTTTATTTCGTTACACCTTTACACCTTAGCCTACCCTGCAGATTAAGCCTACTTGATCAAAGTTGCTAGTTGCTTTTGTGTAAAGTTTTGTATTTCCTGTGTCAAAGTGTAATTTTCTATCTCCGGTTAGGTCGGGAAATTGCACAATGCAATGGGAAAATATGTAGCTCGTGTATTTTGCTACTTTCGCGATTATGTATTATGTCCGAAGATAAAGTGTTAAAGGAAAAATTATCAGGATGAATTATGATTGTGAAGACGGTGAAATTGCACCGAGATTTATGTTATAAAAAAATATGAAAAAATAGAAAATGCATCAAAAAAGAGAAGGTTGATTGATAGCCGGTTCGCTAAACTTAAACCGATGAAATACTTGGAAGGATCGATTATTCGTTGATATGTGGATAAAAATCAACGATGTATAGTTTTGTATAAAGTGGTCGATATCACCACTTTTGTAAAAGTATGTAAATTTGGGATGATCGGGAAGTTGACCGTTATGGAAATGCCAACTTAGGTTATCTTTTTCATTTCTATGATCGAGGTGTTTGTATATATTTTGAGTCTTTATCATGGAACGGTCGGGAAAAGTTACTAGCAACTACCTTAAGCTTAATCTATTTGTTTTGTGAATTTTATTTAACAACAATTTGCTTCCCTTTCCTAGCAATTAACCTTAGGTTTTACTCGAACGAGGTTGAGATCGAGTCATGCATGTCCATTCTATCGTTACGGCCATGTATGTGTGATTCAACCACCTTGTTGGTTTATTACTTTTGGTGAAAGTTAAAAGATCCCTACCCTATATCATTCTTCATCCTAACCCTTGGTTAAACTCGAATAAGGATGTGATCGAACACACATGTCTATTCCGTCGTTACGGCCGTGTATGTGTGCTTCAGCTGCCTTGTTGGTGTGATGGTATATCGGGTGAAAGATTGTAGAATGATCAACCTTAGCCTTATAATAAAAACCCAATTTACCTTTTAATTTATTTCTCCCTTAGCTCTAGAGGTGGTATGTGTATACTTGTCAAGCATATGATATGAATAATCCTCGGAACCGAGCAATATGAGGCGTCCAATTAAAATGTTACATCCTAGATTTGATGTGTGATCTGTGTGTTCTTCATTTCCATAGTTCGTGTGAGGAGCTTGGTCTTGTACATGTGATTAAAATGAAAGAAGTGCTTAAACGGAAAAATCCTTAACTTTGGTTGGGATACATTTTCAATATAATCTAGAGTATACTTGAGGACAAGTAGGATTCAAGTGGGGGGATATTTGATGACATCAAATAACGTTACATTTATCCCGAACAAGTTACCTACTTTTGTATAATTATTGCAAGAATTTGTACTTAATTGCTTAAAAGTGTTATTTATAGTAATTGAGGAGTGATTTGTGAAGACATGCTAAAAGGCGCATATTTTGGAGCTAAAACGAAGACATTTGAAGATTACTCAATTCTGACCAATACGCCGTATCCAGGAAAAGAGATACGGCGTATCAGCGCCAAGTCTTCACAAGAAAACGCGTATTACAATTCCCAATACGGCGTATCCACCTTCTGCCATACGTCGTATCCATGAAGATAACTATTTAGAGATACGAAGATATTATTATTTTGGAAATGTATATTATACTGATCATAAACTTTGTGCGTACTCCAAGGGATACACCCCAATACGTCGTATTGGCCTAGCCTAATATGACGCATCCAATTTTTTTCAGAGGTTATAAATAGAAGACTCAAAAATGAGTTTTCAGTGTGCAAAATCATATTCTTCATACCATACACATAAAAGATGATTTTCTGAAGAAAAGAAGAGCAACAAAGGTCAAGCATCGATCACGATTCCATAGAAGACACCGTGTAATTCCTATACTCTTGTAATCATTTAATTTTTGGTATCGTTCGGTAAAACGTTTAGTTTACCTTGGTTAATTGATCATGCTTGTATAATTACAATGGTTATGAGCTAATACCCTAAGGTATTAGCCATCTTAATGAAGATTTAATGTTTGGTTTGTTTCATTGAAAGTTTAATTATGTTTATCACATGATACTTGTCTACGTATTTGAATATACGACCTATCATTCAACTGGTTCTAGTTACGCCTAACAAGTGAACTAGATATTGAGATAGCTCTCCATATCGTGTTTTATATTACTGGACCAATAGGATCAAAAATAATGTTCTGTCTTTGTCTTTAAATTATGATCTTAGTTAGACCGGCAGGTGACCCGTAA